>ML345559.1:0-25550 GCA_005239505.1 Nicotiana paniculata | reverse complement strand
CAATTGAGTCTATAAAATACTAAACTGTTGTTTAATCAAGTTTCTCAAGACTTTTGAATATCAGTTGGTGTTGTTTAACTAATTCTAATAGCATAATAATTAATTAGCAATTAACTAACAATATAATGTAAACAATGATAAAGAAGGATCTAAGGTTATGGTTTCCCCGTTGGTGAATTCTTCCCTGGATATGTCTTATAGTTTAATTGGCTATCTCTGTCAACCATGAACGCTCTAACTATCATAAATCTCTCTCAAGTAANCCGAGGTATCGTTATCTCTAATCTAACCTCTAAACCCTCGGTTATGACTTTCGTCTATACTCCCGGAGTGGTGTTGTTCAAGCAACTACCTAAACATGCACCCTCTCTCTCAAGTAGATACATAATAAATAGGAATAGTTAATCAAGGGCCCTTTCAATCAACTATAATAAGAACGTAGTTGAACAAAAAGAGATTAATCAACCAAAATATATTAATATCACAATGAATTCATCCCCAACGGGTTCTACCAAAACCCTAGACTAAAGAATTTAGCTACTCATGTTATTGAGAATCAAAACTAAAATAAATTGCATAATTGAAATACAAAGTAATGAATACTAGATGTAGAAATCAATGTTTGTCACTTCTATTGTGTTTTCTTGTTGAATCCTTCGAAATCCTTCCGAATATTCTCCGTCTTCTCAAGTTGTGTTGTTTGGTGTCTATTTATATGTTTAGGGAGAAACCTAACCATGTAGGAGACTTCTATTTCGATCGGGAAACACTTAAACTCGTCAAAACTCGGATTTGGCCGAAACTGGGGACCCCGGGCGTTTGGGCTCTAACAAACCCCTAAGGCCAGTGCAGGCCTGGCGTTTGGGCCCTAACGCCCCCCTAACGTCAGGGGATGCCTGGCCTTATGGGGTAAACCCCCCCTAACGCCAGGTAGGGTCAGGCTTTAGGGGGCAAACGCCCGGCTATCGCCCGGGTGTCTCCTTTTGCGTATTTTCGACATATTTGCATCCCTTTAGCTTCGTTTCCATCTCCAATTCACCTACACATAAAATAAACTCTATTAAGCACATAACAAGTGTATTTTTATCATTAATGCACCTCAAATGTACGGTATATTACATATTAAACTATGCATTTTAGCCTCGCATCAGTTACTTACCTCAAACCAAGCCAAATCCTACTCTGGGATGCCCTTGCCTCTTGATTCGGCCTCCAAATTCTCCGAATCTATTCACAACTAGTACAATACCATCAATATACGCTAAAGGAATTAATTTCACAAGAAAAACTACCAAATTAGACCAAAAACCCGAAATTGGTTCAAAGGTTGGCCCCCAGGCCCACGTCTCGAAATCCGACAAAATTACAAAACTTGAAAGCCCATTCGCTCACGAGTCCATACCAATGAAATTTATCAAAATCCGACCTCATTTGGTCCCTCAAAACCCCAAATCAACTCTCCAAAATCCCAAGCACTAACCCTTTATTTTTACCCCTAATTTCCACTAATTAATTGATAAAAAACGGAGAAACACCATAGATAGTAGTATTGAGCTCAAGCAACTTACCCCACTGAAAACCCTTGAATCTCCCTCAAAAATCACTCCAAAAACTCCAAAAACCGACTTGAAAATGGTGGAAATGACCCAAAATTCGCGAAGTGTTCTATTTATAGTTTCTGCCCAGGTCTTTCGCTCCTGTGGTCCAAAATCCGCACCTGCGGTCTCGCTTCTGCGGAAAATCATCCGCACATGCAGAAAATCACTTACGTCCTTCATCCGCACATATGCCCCAGGTTCCGCACCTGCGGGCGTGCACCTGCTCACATCCTTCCGCTTCTGCGAATCTGGCCATTCTCCCTTCTTCCACATCTGCGCTCTAGGTCTCGCACCTGTGGGCTCGCAGATGCGACATCTCCTACACACCTGCGACTCCCTATCCGCAGGTGCGGAAAACACCAGCAGCCTCAAACACCAGCAGATCAGCTATCTCCCAACACCGAAAATTGATCTGTTAACCACCCGAAACACACCCGAGGCCCTTCGGACCTCAACCAACCATACCAATTAGTCAAATAACCCCATACATACTTTGTCGAACCTTCGAATCACTCAAAACAACATCAAAACACAAAATTACCCTCGGATTCAAGCCTAAGAACTTTTAAACTTCTGAATTCCGCAAACGACGCCGAAACCTATCAAACCACGTCAGAATGACCTCAAATTTTGCGCACACCAAATGAAACTACGAACTTACTCCAACTTCCGGGATTCCATTCCGACCCCGCTATCTAATTTTTCATTGCCGACCAAAATCGTCAAATTTCCAACTTTCGCCAATTCAAGCCTAATTCTATCACGGACCTCCAAATTACATTCCGGACGCGCTCCTAAGTCCAAAATCACCTAACGGAGCTAATCGAACCATAAAAATTCAAATCCGAGATCGTTTACACATAAGTCAACATCCGGTTGACTTTTCCAACTTAAGCTTCTAAATAGGAGACTAAGTGTCTCATTCCACTCCGAAACCACTCCGCACCCGAACCAACTAACCCGGTACAATATAATACATCTGAATAACACATAAAGAAGCAGAAATGGGAGAAACAGGGCTATAACTCTCGAAATAACCGGCCGGGTCGTTAAATCCTCCCCCTCTTAAAACAAACGTTCGTCCTCGAACGGGTCTAGAAACATACCTGGAGTCACAAATAGGTGTGGATATCTTCTCTGCGTCTCTCGCTCAGTCTACCAAGTGGCCTCCTACACAGGCTGACCTCTCCACTGCACCTTCACCGAAGCTATGTCCTTTGACCTCAACTTTTGAACCTGCCGATCCAAAATAGCCACTGGCTCCACATCATAAGTCATATCACCCTCCAACTGAACCGAGTTGAAGTCCAAAACATGGGACAGATCGCCAACATACTTCCGGAGCATGTAAACATGAAATACCGGGTGCACACTCAACAATCTGGGTGGCAAGGAAAGCTTATAAGCCACCTCCCCTATCCTCAGAAGTACCTCAAAAGGCCCAACGAAACGGGGGCTCAACTTACCCTCTTCCCAAACCTCATAACACCCTTCATGGGTGACACCTTCAGCAAAACCTTCTCCCCAGCCATAAAAGACACATCACGGACCTTCCTATCCGCATAGCTCTTCTACCTAGACTGCACCGTGCAAAGTCGCTCCTGAATCAATTTCACCTTATCCAATGCATCCTTGACCAAGTTTGTACTCAAGAGCCTTGCCTCACCCGGCTCAAACCATCCTACCTGAGATCTACACCTCCTCGCATACAAAGCTCGTACGGAGCCATTTGAATACTCGACTGATAATTGTTGTTATATGAAAACTCTGCGAACGGCAGAAACTTGTCCCATGAACCCCCAAAGTCAATGACACAAGCGCACAACATGTCCTCCATTATCTGAATAGTGAGGGATTGCCTGTCCGTCTGAGGGTTATCATAACTTCAGTTAAGACCAAAACAATTATAGGATGGGATGAAGATGATTACAATTTGAGATAAGCAATTAAGAGGACCTATCATGACAGTAAAAGGAGTAAAATCTCCAGATAAGTCAATTAGGAGTCATATAGGTAAGAGGAGTAAAACCAAAAGTAAGAAATTCTACATCTAAGAAAATAAAAATGAAACTAGAAATTTGGAAATTCAATCATGCCAAGGACAATTCATACTCGGCGAATATAAGGACCTAAGATTCCTAAAGGGTCAATTTTCCGCAAATAAGTTTGATCACGCACTCGTCACCTCGCGTACACGGACTACAATCAACATAGAAGACTCAAATCCTAAGGGGTAATTCCCCCACACAAGGTTATGCAAGATACTTACCTCAGAGACGACAACTCGGTACTCTGAAATGGACTTCTCGGGTGAAAAGGCCTACGGACGGCTCAAAACCAACTAGAACAGCTTCAAAACACGCATAAAACTTATAAGAAACTATTTCAGATAATAAAGTCTACATCTTTAACAAATTCTAAAAATAGGTCCAAAAGTCGACCCCGGGCCCGCACCTCGGAACCTGACAAATTTTACAAAAATCCGATTACCCATTCCAATATGAGTTCAACCATACAAAATTTCGATACCATTTGGTCTCTAAAATCACAATTTTTCATTTTAGAAAATTTTCTTCAAAAACCAACATTTTCCTCAACTCAAAACACAAATTAAATGATGAAAATAAAGATAAAATCATGGAATATATTTAATTCTAGTCGAAGAACACTTACCCAATCGAATTTCATGAAAAACCCACCAAAAATCGCCAAGAACCGAGCTCTAGAAGTCAAAATGTGATGAAAATGGCCTAACCCTCGATTTTGGAATATAATCTGCCTGCCCAGATTTTTAAGCATTGCGATCGCGTAGAGGAAAATAATTACTGGCCTAAAATGTGCTATGCGATCGCGTAAGGACTGATGTGATCGCATAGAAGGAAAATATTTACTGACCAAAAAATGTGCTATGCGATCGCGTGTGGAATGATGCGATCACATAGAAGGAAAATGCTTACTGACCAAAAATGTGATATGCGATCGCGTGTGGAGTGATGCGATCGCATATAAGGAAAATGTTTGCTGTCCAAAAATGTGCTATGCGATCGCATATGAAATGATGCGATCGCGAAGAGTAAAAATTGGGCGGGTCACAGAACACTATGCGATCGCGTATATTCCTATGCGATCGCATATGAAATGATGCGATCGCGAAGAGTAAAAATTGGGCGGGTCACAGAACACTATGCGATCGCGTATATTCCTATGCGATCGCATAGAAGAAAAATCAGAAGACAGAACCAGTAGTGAAGAATAGAAGAAAATTGACCCGAAGCCCATCCGAAACACACCCAAGTCCTCGTCTAATCACACAAACAATTCATATAACCTAACACGGACTCGTTCGACATCACATAAAATAATGCTGAAACGACGAATCAAACTTATAAATTTTCAAATCTTCAAATATCAAAACGCGTGCCGAAACCTATCAATTCTACTCGGAATGACGCCAAAGTTTGCATACAAGTAATAAATGACACAATGGACCTACAACCACTCTCGGAATTCCATTCCGATCCCGATATCAAAATTTCACCTATCGGCCGAAATCGCCGAAATTCTAACTTTCGCCGAATTACCTCAAATTACTCTACGGACCTTCAAAACCAATTCCGGGTGCGCGCCTAAGTCCAAAATCATCATACAAAGCTGTTGGAATCACCCAAAACTCATTCCGAGGCGGTTTACTCAAAAGCCAAACCTCCGGTCAACTTCCATCACTTAAGCTTTAAAAATTGAAATTTTCCTTCCAATTCGACTCTGGATTATCCGGTAACTGAATCCAACCACGCACGCAGGTAGATATACACAATGTGAAGTTGTTCAAGACCTTACGCCACCGAACGGAGCTTAAATTCCCAAAACGACCAGTCGGGTCATTACATTCTCCCCCTCTTAAGACAAATGTTCGTCCTCGAACGTGCTAAGATTCACCCCAACCTACATAAGCCTAATGACGCCATCACAACTGCAATTTAGCCTTCCTATCACCACCGATAAGCCGCATACCTCAATTTCTCACCTTCTACTCATTTCCAAAAGACCCGATTCTAAATCCATATCCGACATCAGCCTCAACCAGCTGCATCAACTCATGACTACACCCACAAGGTATGACCACACAATATAGCACACCACACATAGGCTCATAATAACACTTTGGATCACAATTGCTGCGTGAAATCAATCTAGCATTGGCGATTAACCTCACATCTAAAAGAACTCTGTTTCCAAGCCCATAATACTGATAACGATGCAATAAACACGAAGACTTCATTATTAGACATCTGAATCACCAGGACACAACTAACACCACTGGGCACACATCCCTCAAGATGGAACTCAGGGAACACATAACGAAAATGATTGAATATGAAAAGAAAAACACATAAGGAAACTATCAAACAAGCCCGACAGGCACAATCCCTCTATCAATACTAACCTACATAACAAAATAACAAGGAAGGAGTTAAAGCAAATGAACAATCATAAGGATCCCATCCTGATATAACTTCCACCGGTGTACTCAGCCCGGTTCACCCATATTGAACCACAAAATATCACGAGGGTCTCGCCCTCAACTCTAAATCACATAACGAATATATATCATACCAATTGGAATCTCCCACTGACTCGTCTTGGCTAATAAAATCATAACTCTCACTTAACTCACATCTCGGTGGAGTATCAATTCACAGCCCGTAACCAAAATATTTAGGAAAAATCACATAAAGATTACCATGATGAACAATAGGGACTCACTTCTAGTCTCACCACTATCAATGATGAATAAAACAACGATAGACACGGACTACTACTCATAGAATCTCCCAACAGGATCAAACACAAAAATAGAGTGCAAAGCATGAAACTCACTCATAAATAAAGCAACAAATAAGGGAAACTCGTCCCGACCAACAGAACTATAGTGAATTACAAATGGTTCCCCTCTGTAACAAGTCAAAACATACTTGTACTGTAACATCTGGCTCAACGGTCTCCAGCCTACTATACGAAACACATCAACGAGTCGGGCCTCCCCCTCTTGAGCGCCCTCTACTCACCTGAATGCCCCGTGTGTAACACATTTGCCCGAAGCCTAGGACAATCTCTCACCCTGTGGCTAATATCTCCACAATCAAAACAACCTCTCTACTGAAGTGGATGTGGAAACTGTGCGGTACGAGTACCCTGAGGCCCATGAGTACCTGAAACTCCATGTAAAGCCGGTAATGCAAATTGAATTAGCTGACCCATAAAACCTCTACCGTGTTGTACCCTGCCTCCATAGTAAGGCCCAGTAGATCTCTCCGACCTACGAGGCCTCCTCACCTCTTTGCCCTCTCTCTCCTGACCTCGTCTGTCCTCCCTCTCATATCCCCGCCTAACATCTCTCTCATAGTCCCACCTGTCATCTCTCCCATGATACAGCATGCCCTCAACCCTGCGAGCAATCCCTACCACCTGCTGAAATGAAACATCTGACTCTAACTCCCGAGCCATGTTGAATCGAATATCACGCCTGAGGACCTTAATGAATCTACAAACACGCTATCTAACTGTAGCAACCAAAGCAGGTGCGTGCTTGGCCAAATCACTGAATCTGACGGCATACTCTGATACTGACATAGTGCCCTGGCGCAACCGCTCAAGCTCCACGCGCCATGTATCTCGGAGGGACTGAGGTACAAACTCGCTCAAGAACATCTCTGAAAACTGACCCCATGTAAGTGAAGATGACTCGGCCGGGCTACCTAACTCATATAACCTCCACCACTGATAATCCGCTCCCCTGAGCTGAAATGTAATGGAAGCAACCCCGCTCATCTCCACAATACCCATAGTACGAAGAATGCTTTGACACTCCTCCAAGAAACCCTGGGAATCATCTATCGCCAATCCACTGAAGGTAGGAGAGTGGTGATTCTTGTACCTCTCAAGTCTAAGTTGTTCTTCCTCAGATGTTTCTGCCCTAGCCACGGGCGAAACCGGGACCACAGATTGTGCTGCCATGACACCTGGAACCTGACCAACATGATCTCGCTGCTTTGGAGTGTGGGCGACGGGAGTCTGAGCTCCTCCTCTTCTTTGTGAGGTAGCTGGTGCACCCGGAATCAACCCTGCCTGAGTCAAGGTACCAATCATATCCCAGAACTGTGCCAAGGTCTCCTGAAGTCCAGGTGTAACAACAGGCGCCTCCGGTGCCTGTCCACCAACTGGAACTGCTGGCGGCTCCTCAACGGCTACCCTGTAGGTGCTCTAGCTGCGACACGTGCCCTTCATCGGCCTCTGCCTATGCCTCTACCTCTGCCCCTGGCGGCATCTTCTCCGGGGGTAACATCCTCAGGATCTGCAGCTCGCGTCCTCACCATCTGTGAGAGAATGGAATGATAATTTCAAACTTCAAGATCAATGAACTCGCACAATAGGAATGAAGGAAGTGAAGTTATACTAATAGTCCTGTAGCCTCTAGAAGATAAGTACAGACGTTTTCGTACCGATCCGCAAGACTCTACTAAACTCGCTTATGACTCGTAGCACCTATGAACCTAGAGCTCTGATACCAACTTGTCACGACCCAAATATCCCTTCGTTGGGTATCGTGATGGCACCTAGTATTATGACTAGGTGAGCCTAATATTCATAGAATAACAAAAATAATAATAAAATCTAATATTTTTCTAAAATAAATAATTTTTTATACATTGCATATTCCCAAAACCCGGTAGTACAAGTCATAATCTTTATAGAGTTTACTACAACTTCTAATTATAACTGTTTGGAAGTAAGCAAAAATAGTGTAAATGCAAAATAGGAAGGTGACTCCGAAGCCTACGAGCGCAACGACAGGTTTACCTTGAGTCTCCTCGACAAGAGTCCGCACAACTACTAACGATCAATACCTAGATCTGCACAACAATGTGCAGAAGAGTAGTATGAACACACCACAGCGGTGCCCAGTAAGTATCAAGACTAACCTCGGTGAAGTAGTGACGAGGACTAGTCAAGACACCCACTGGTCTAATAAACTGGACAAGTACCAATATAGGAATAAAGGGAATAAAACGATATACACATAAAGGCCACGCTATATAACTAACAATACAGTAAATTCGATAAAGAAGGAAAACAGTAAGTATCAACGGAAACCATGAAACAACCCAAAGATTGAATAAAACACAAACAAATCTAGAATTTAAATATATATCACGGACAGGTAATGTCTCAACAACTTCAACCCTTTCTATATCAAATTCGTAGTCAATTCCATGAGGTTCCGAACCTCAGACAAACCAGCATTTACGGGTCTCAATATTCGAACCCTAACACTTGGCATCTTGCGCCCTCATTCGAGTACTAACTGCAGGGACGACTCACGTGCCAATTGGGTCATTTCCACCCATTCGTAAGTACAACAAGAGTGTCTATACTTGACAATAATAAAGAACCCTAAATCCATTAATAGAACTTAACTACGTGTATGCTTGTGCAGGTGTCCTAACATGATTCAACAACCAATAAGCATAAGGGAAGAAAAGGGCAACACGTACATTGTCATCTCACAAATTTCCACCCAAATAAACTCACATAGTAAGTGTTCCAGTACACAAAATCAACAACAAGGAATGCCCCCAGTGCAACGCAAGTATCACAAACAATCCCTGACATAGCCCACCTTGTCTCGCCACGTGTGCAATAGTAAAGTATATGCCCGCCTTGTTTCGCCACACGTGCATAAACATGTTCCCACCTTGTCTCGCCACATGTGCAACCCACATATACATATCCCACCTTGTCACACTGCATGTGAAATATCGATAGAAAACACGGCACGGCAGAAACCTCGTGCAAACCCCATATCAGCAACCGCACGGCAGAAACCTCGTGCATCACAATAACCACAACCGCGGCATGACGGAAACCTCGTGCATCACCACAACAAGTACAACAACAACAATTGACAATAATACAAGATACGGTAGAATACATCAATTCACGAACCTTTGATCACAAGAAAAGCAAGGCTAGTTCATGATGAATAAGCACAACAAAGAATACTAGGCATAATAAGGACAACTCAACAAGGAAGAAAAATGACGTATAAGAGTCGTACCCAAATGCACAGTTCAACAACAAGAAAACTCACACGAATCCGATAACTCCATATAAAGGCAAGTCACTAAGGTATAAAATATCTAAATTTATTTTAAGGTTGAACAGTTACGAGGATATTCAACAATTTTTACTTAAGGACAAGCAGCATGAAATAATCATAACTTTAGTTAAGACCAAAACAATTATAGGATGGGATGGAGATGATTACAATTTGAGATAAGCAGTTAAGAGGACCTAGCATGACAGTAAAAGGAGTAAAATCTCCAGACTAGTCAATTAGGAGTCAGATAGGCAAGAAGAGTAAATCCAAAAGTAAGAAATTCTACATCTAAGCAAATAAAGATGAAACTAGAAATTTGGAAATTCAATCCTGCAAGGGACAATTCATACTCAGCGAATATAAGGACATAAGATTCCTAAAGGGTCAACTTTCCATAAATAAGTTTGAGCACGCACTCGTCACCTCGCATACACGGACTACAATCAACATAGAAGACTCAAATCCTAAGGGGTAATTCCCCCACACAAGGTTAGGCAAGATACTTACCTCAAAGGCGACAACTCAGTACTCTAAAATGGACTTCTCGGGTGAAAAGGCCTACGGACAGCTCAAACCCAACTAGAAAAACTTCAAAACACGCATAAAACTTATAAGAAACTATTCCGGATAATAAAGTCTAGATCTTTAACAAATTCTAAAAATAGGTCCAAAAGTCGACCCTCGGACCCGCACCTCGGAACCCGATAAACTTTACAAAAATCCGATTAACCATTCCAATATGAGTTCAACCATACAAAATTTATCAAATTCCGATACCATTTGGTCCCTCAAATCACGATTTTTCATTTTAGAAATTTTTCTTCAAAAACCAACATTTTCCTCAACTTAAAACACAAATTAAATGATGAAAATAAAGATAAAATCATGGAATATATTTAATTCTAGTCGAAGAACACTTATCCAATCTAATTTCATGAAAAGCCCACCAAAAATCGCCAAGAACTGAGCTCTACAAGTCAAAATGTGATTAAAATGGCCTAACCTTCAATTTTGGAATATAATCTTCCTGCTCAGATTTTTAAGCATTGCGATCGCGTAGAGGAAAATAATTACTGGCCTAAAATGTGCTATGCGATCGCGTAAGGACTGATGCGATCGCATAGAAGGAAAATATTTACTGACCAAAAAATATGCTATGCGATCGCGTGTGGAATGATGCGATCACATAGAAGGAAAATGTTTACTGACCAAAAATGTGCTATGCAATCGCGTGTGGAGTGTTGCGATCGCATATAAGGAAAATATTTGTTGTCCAAAAATGTTCTATGCGATCGCGTATGAAATGATGTGATCGTGAAGAGTAAAAATTGGGCGGGTCACAGAACACTATGCGATCGTGTCTATTCCTATGCGATCACATAGAACAAAAACCAGAAGACAGAACCAGTAGTGAAGAATAGAAGAAAATTGACCCGAAGCCCATCCGAAACACACTCAAGGCCCCCGGGACCCCTTCTAATCACACAAACAAGTCATATAACCTAACACGGAATCGCTCGAGGTCTCACATCATATAAAACAATGCCGAAACGACGAATCAAACAAAAAATCAAACTTATAAATTTTCAAATCTTCAAATATCAAAACGCGTGCCGAAACCTATCAATTCAACTCGGAATGACGCCAAATTTTGCAGCCAAGTCATAAATGACACAACGGACCTACAGCCACTCTCAAAATTCCATTCTGAGTCTGATATCAAAATTTCACTTATCGACCGAAATCGCCGAAATTCTAACTTTCGCCGAATTACCTCAAATTACTCTACGGACCTCCAAAACCAATTCCGGACGCGCGCCTAAGTCCAAATTCATCATACAAAGTTGTTGGCATCACCCAATACTCATTCCGAGGTCGTTTACTCAAAATTCAAACCTCCGGTCAACTTCCATCACTTAAGCTTCAAAAATTGAAATTTTCCTTCCAATTCGACTCCGGATTATCCGGTAACTGAATCCAACCACGCACGCATGTTGATATACACAATGTGAATCTATTCAAGACCTTAGCCCACCGAACGGAGCTTAAATTCCCAAAACGACTGGTCAGGTCGTTACACCCTTCCACTTCCACTCCGGGATCTATAACCTCTAAAGCAAGCCACCCGGTCTCTAATGCTCATGCTTAACCTGTTGACAGTTGAGACACCAGGCTACAAACCCAACTATATACTTCTTCATCCGCCTCCACAAATAGTGATGTCTCAAATCATGGTACATCTTCGCGGCACCCGGATGGACTGAATACCACGAGTTATGGGCCTCCTCAAGAATCAACTCCCGAAGCCCATCTATATTAGGCACACATATCCGACCCTGTATCCTTAACACATCGTCGTAACCAATAGTCACATCTCTAGAATCACCTCGTCGGACCCTGTCCTGAAGAACGAGCAGGTGGGGGTCATCATACTGACACTCCCTGATACAGTCATAAAGAGAAGACCCGGAGACCACGCAAGCTATATTCGACTCGACTCCGAAATATTCAATCTCACAAGCTGGCTCACTAAGGCCTGAACATCCAATGCCAAGGGTCTCTCTGCTGCCGGAAGATATGCTAAACTCCCCTAACTCTTCGCCCGGCGACTCAAAGCATCGACCACCATATTGGCCTTCCCCGGATGGTACAAAATAGTGATATCATAGTCCTTAAGAAGCTCCAACCATCTCCGCTAACGCAAATTAAGATCCTTCTACTTAAATAGATGCGGTAGACTCCGGTGATCAGTATAGATCTCACAATGAACCTCACACTGATAATGACATCAAATCTTCAAGGCGTGAACAATGGTTGCTAATTCAAGATCATGGACAGGATAGTTCTTCTCATGAGACTTCAACTGGCGCGAGGCATAGGCAATCACCCTACCCTCCTGCACCAGAACAGATCCAATGACTATCCTTGAGGCATCACAATACACGGTGTAAGAACCTGAAGCTGATGGTAGAACTAACACTGGAGTTGTGGTCAAGGCAGTCTTCAGCTTCTGAAAACTCTCCTCAGACTTATCCGACCACCTGAATAGGGCACAGTTTTAGCGTCAATTTGGTCAAGGGCGATGCAATAGATGAAAATTCCTCCACAAAGCGACGGTAATAACCCGCCAAACCAAGGAAGCTCCTAATCTCCGTGGCTTAGGACGATCTAGGCCAACTCTGCACCGCCTCTATCTTTTTCGGATCCACCTGAATACCCCCACTGGACATCACGTGCCCCAAGAATGCCACTGAGCCGAGCCAAAACTCACACTTGGAGAACTTTGCATAAAGTTTCTCCTCCCTCAATCTCTGTAATACAATCCTCAAATGTTGAGCATGCTCCTCCTGGATACGAGAGTACACCAGGATGTCATCAATGAACACAATAGCGAAGGAGTCCAAATAGGGTTGGAATACACTATTCATCAAATGCATGAACGCTACTGGGGCATTGGTCCACCCAAAAGAAATCACCAAGAACTCATAATGGCCATAACGGGTCCTGAAAGATGTCTTAAGAATATCTGAATCCCGAATCTTCAGTTGGTGATACCCGGACCTCAAATCAATCTTGGAGAACACCCTCGCTCCTCGAAGCTGGTCAAATAAATCATCAATACGAGGCAAATGATACTTGTTTTTGACTATGACCTTTTTCAACTGCCTTGTAATCAATTCATATTCTCATGGAACCATCCTTCTTCAAAAATATAACCAACGCACCCCAAGGTGACATACTAGGCCGAATCTTATCAAGAAGTTCCTGAAGTTGTTCTTTCAATTCCTTCAACTCTGTCGGTGCCATACGATACGGTGGAACAGAAATGGGCTGAGTGCCTGACACCAAATCAATACCAAAATCAACATCCCTATTAGGCGTCATGCCCGGCAGGTCTGCAGGAAACACATCCAAAAAATCACGTACTACCGGAATAGAATCAATGGTAGGAATCTCTACACTAACATCTCTAACAAAAGCCAAATAAGATAGGCAACCCTTCTCAACCATGTACTGAGCCTTTAAATATGAAATCACCCTACTTGGTACATAATCTATAGAACCGCTCCACTCAACCCTCGAAAATGCTGGCATCGCCAACGCCACGGTCTTAGCGTGATAATCTAGAACAACATGGCATGGAGATAACCAATCCATACCCAATATCACATCGAAGTCAACCATACTGAGTAACAAAAGATCCACTCGAGTCTCCACACCCCCAATACTCACCACACATGATCGATACACACAATCCACAATAATAGTATCACCCTCAGGAGTAGATACATGAACAAAGGAAACTAAAGACTCACGGGGCATATCCATAAAATGAGCGAAATATGAGGAAACATAGGAATACGTGGAACCAGGGTCAAATAATACTGAGGCATCTCGGTGGAAAACTGAAACAATACCTATAATCACAACATCTAAAGTAATGGCATCTGGTCTGGCAGGGACGGCATAGAAACGGGCCTGGCCCCTTCCTGATCTTCCTCTCCCTTTCGGGCGACCCCTAGCTGACTGAGCTCCACCCCTAGCTGACTGGGCGAGTGGTGCACGAATTGGTGCTGAAGTCGAAGGTTGACTCCTCTTCTGAGATGAACCTCCCATCATGCGGGGACAAAACCTCTTGATATGTCCCAAATCCCCAACCTCAAAGCAACTTCTACCGGCCACTGGGAACTGAGGGGAACCCCGAGCACTGTAATAACCGCCAAAAGGTCCTGACACAGATGAGCCCTGAGCTGATGGTGCATGGGACGAACTCTGAGCTGGTAGAGCACCGAATGATGTCTTCCCCTGTTGATAACCATGACATCCATGACGGGATGATACACCACGGTGAACTGGGCGAGCTGTCTGAGTATGCCTAAAAGGACGACCTTTACCGCGCTGGAGCTGAACCCCAGAAAGAGCACCACTAAATCCACCCTGTCCACGAGGCCTCTTGGCCTCCCTCTAAATCCTCTCCTGACTGGGAACCATCTCAATCTGTCGAGCAATGTCGACAACCTCATCAAAAGTAGCACCAGACACACTCTATCTGGTCATAAGCAGTTGAAGCCGGAAAGTGAGGCCATCTATAAACCTCCTGATCCTCTCTCTGTCTGTGGGAACCAACCATATGGAATGACATGCCAACTCTGAAAATCGCAGCTCATACTGAGTCACAGACATATGACCTTGACGGAGCTGCTCAAATTGTCTGCGCAGCTCCTCTCTGCGAGACTGAGGTACAAACTTCTCCAGAAAGATGACGGAGAGCTGCTATCAAGTAAGGGGTGCTGCACCAACTGGCCCAGAGAACTGGAAAGTAGTGAATGAGACCCAGAGAACTATAAAGTAGTGAATGAGACCCCACTGGTCTCCAAAATACATGTTGTACGGAGCATCCTCTGACACTTATCCAAGAAACCATGTGCATCCTCACCCTATGCACCACTAAAAGATGGAGGCTGGAGTCTCCCAAAACTCTCCAATCTACGTTGCTCATCCTCAGGCATACCAGGAACTACATAGTCCTGAGTAGCTGCAATCGGCTAGGCTCGTGGTGCCCCCGGTTTCTGGTGTCCCTGAACAACCTACTCCGGTGTGCAGGCGGCAGGAGTTTGAGTGCCTCCCCCGGCCTGAGAAGTACCTGCGGTCGTAGAAATAGAGGCCGCCTGAGCAAGGCTGGTACATACTGATAAGATCTAAGCTAGGGCCTCCTCAAGGTCAGGAATCACAAGAGGCACAAGTGGTGCCTGATCTGGTCCCGCTGGGGAATCTACAACTGGGACCTGTTCTGGAGAAACTGGAGGGTCTGCTGGTACTGCCCCCCTGCTGCGCGGGCTGCACCTCTACCCCTACCACGACCTCGGCCTCTCGCGACCCTGATTGGTGGAACTAGTGACTGATCCCCCTGATTGGTAGTGCGGGTCCTCACCATCTGTGAGATAATGAAATAGTAGGAGTTTAGTTACTAGAATCAACAGATTCGCACGACAAGAGTTCAAGAATGTGAGATTTTCCTAAAGGTTCTGCAGCCTCTACTAAACCCTCTCATGACTCGTGAGGCCTATGTAACCTAGGATCTAATACCAACTTATCATGACCTAAAATCTACTCGGTTGTGGTATCTCCTATTGTGAAACTAGGTAAGCCTAAATCCCACCTTTTCTTTCATTTAAGTAAAACACCCTTTTAGATTTAACAGCGAAATAGTTTAACATAAATAAAAGCCAAATTTTTTAAACACAAAGTCACCCAAAAATACAATACAACTGCCCCAATAATCGGTGTGTCGCTGAGTACATGAGCATCTAAAATACCGGACATAGTCCACAAAATGTCTATAAACTTAAATATCAAAGTAAATGAACTAAGGAAGAAAGATCGAGGTCCGTGAATGTGATGTAGCTACCTCAATAGTCTCCAACTCCAATGCAGAGAATCAGCAGCCGGCCCTGTGTCCAGAGATTCCTGGATCTGCACACAAGGCATATGGAGTAACGTGAGTACACCAACTCAGTAAGTAACAAGTCCAAACTATGGACTGAAGATAGTGACGAACTCAACCTCAACAGGTATAACGAAACTAAATGCGCAGGATTATAGGCATGATTTCAAGTATACAATGTAAGACAATGAAGTAAATGCAGGTTTGAACTGTACGTGGTATGTAAATCAATGTACTCTACATGTTGATGCACAGACTGTATGAAGTGCACCATATGCTGCCACTCTCAAGTGCTCAACCACTCGGTATTGTATATGGCCATCCGGCCCAGGGAAATCCATCCCGGAACATATATACAACACTGGTTGATAGTCACCCAGTACCGAGGACAAAAGGACAGTCCAGCCCTGTGGAGAAATCTATCCCCCGATATCAAGTACTTCTGACAAATCCATGTCCAGGGAAATCCATCCCTCAATAATATCATCCGTGCTCACTGGGGGTGTGTTACAGACTCCGGAGGGGCTCTACATCCCAAGCGCTATCAAAATCATCAATATAATCGTTGCGACGTATAACCCGATCCCATAACTGTCACTCATAACAGGCTCTCGGCCTCACTCAGTCATCAACCTCTCCAATATCACCATAGGCTCACAATGTCATGAAAACAACTTGGAACATATGATATGATAAATCAAATAAATTACTGAGACTGAGATATGATATAAAGATGCATGGTCATGACTGAGTATGAAATAATAAATGAAACTAATGAGGTGACAGCAATAAACGACCCCTAAGGGTCTTAATAATACCGACACAAGGCCTAAACATGATATATGCATGGTTTAAAGCTCAACTAATTCATCACATGATGGAAACATGGATATTAACTGTCACGACCCAAATTTCCAACCTCAGGGATCGTAATGGCGCCTAACACCACACTTACTAGGCAAGCCAATGTTAGAAGTCGATTAACTAATTTCCTAGATTAATTACTTCAGCATCAATAAATAAATTTCAATTGCACCTAATTAAAACAATTCCCAACAAAAATAAAATAAAATGATAACAATGACCATTTAAATAAAACGGATCACGAACTAATTATGTAAACAACTCTAAGACTACCCCAGGGTCTGGTGTCACAATCCACGGAATACTAAAGAATACTACAAATAATGGCTGAAAGAAATAGTGCGATTATTCTGAATAATATAAAATAGTGTATGTAGAAATGGGAGAAGACTCTCGGAATATGCGAACGCCGGAAGATGTACCTCATGTCTCCAAATGAATCGGGTGGTCGTCCTGGAATCCTCTACTACCGACTAGTACCTGGATCTGTGCAAAAGAGAACTGAGTGTAGTATCAGTACAACCGACCCCATGTACTGAGTAAGTGTCGAGCCTAACCTTGGCGAAGTAGTGACGAGGCTAAGGCGGGGCTTTAACAATAAACTTGTGATATTAATATATATACGATAACACAATAAAACAATTCTACACGAACAAGAAAATATATCTTAGACAATAATTATAAAACAGGAAGGAAATCTAAACACATCAATTCAAATACTGCAACAATAATAAAGTAACACAACCACCTCTTTCAGGCCCCAGCTATAACCAACCCTCAACAATTTCCAAGTTTTCAAACTTTATCTTTGAATAAAAGTAGTGCCAAAATATGAAAATGGTAGTATAAAATAGAAAGTTTCAAATCTTTGTTTTTCAAAAAAAAAAACAGTAAAAAGAAACATTTAGCTTTTCAAATCTGTAGTTTCTTTGAAAATCAGTAAAAATATAAATGTCCTCTCTTATCGCTCCTTGTTGCGGCGTGCAACCTGATCCCACCTGTCCTCCCTTATTGCTCCTCCCTAAATATATCACCCTTATTGCTCTTGTTGCGGCCGTGCAACCCGATCCCACCTGTCTACCCTTATCACTCCTTGTTGCGGCATGCAACCCGCTCCCACCAGACATATCATATCAATTTATTCATAAAGAACTTCACAATTCAGGCCAAGCCTTTCACAATACTTTTATTTCCAAAATTTCAAACAGAAAATCATATAGCTCGTAAGCTTTAAACAATATCATTTCACAATATAAGTAAACACTGTAACGCTGTCAATCTAGCTCAGTCTTCATATACTATGATAAACTCAAGAGAACAGCCAACATTTTTAACACACTTACAACAACAATTGGAAATAACTCAATGAAACCCTATAACCACATGAACCTCAACAATTATGAAACAGTTAGACTGCATTTCTCACAACTTCCTCAATATTATCAAAACGAAACCACCATGAACGTAAATATATATATATAATTCGTAAAAATAATGCCAAACCTCTCAACCGTTATACATATCACAAGGAAACCATCTCAAACAACCAATACTCTTTCCAAATAATCACAACAATATCTAACAACAGATCAACAAGGCCAAATAGTCATAGAAGCAATAATGAACATATAACAATTAAGATAATGATCAAATAAGTGGGGAACGGGAAGGGGGTCATGTTTAACAGACAATTTGGGTGGTGCATAGATACTCGTTACCACACCTATACACCACGCTCATGCGTTTCACATAACAAACAAGTGGGAAGTCCTATTCCCTCAAGCCAAAGTTAGACCAAACACTTACCTCAACTCCGCAGGCCACTCACTGCTCAATTATTGCTTTTCCTTTTGAATTCACCTCTAATTTGCTTGAATCTAATCAAAATTAACTTAATATCATTAACTAATGCTAAAGGAACTAGCTTTATTGAAAAATATAATTTTTTCTAAGTTTTCTAAAAAAAGGTGAAAACCCGACCCCAGGCCCGCTTGGTCTAAACTCGGGGTTCGGACCAAATTACGTTTACCCATTTACCCATTAACCCAAATATGATATTAGTTTTGAAATCCGACATAATTTGATATAAAAATTCAATTTTTACAAAACTCCCTAATTCTACCCAAATCCTAGATTTTTACCATGAAAATTCTTTATTTTTGCTTTAAAAGTGATGCAAAATAGTAAGGAATTGAAAGAACAAGGTTTAGAATTGATTACCTATGAATTGGGGATGAAGATTGTTGAAGAAAACTCGTTTTTAGGGTTGGAACCTCGAAAAATTGGAGAAGAAAGGTTTCTGCCCGGTTTTAATTCGTTTTTATATTAGCTGGGCTGGGGCCTTATGCGATCGCGGGTAAATATGTGTGATCGCACAGGGTAAAGGGGGCTGGGGCAGTGGGGCAGTGCGATAGCGGGGAAGGCTGTGCGTTCGCACAGGGTAGGGGCTGGGGTAGTGCGATCGCGGGTAAATATGTGCGTTCGCAAATGGGTTCCAAACAGGGCCTCAAACTTTACTCTGTGCGTTTGTGGACTTTCCTATGCGATCACACATGACAAATTACATGGACATCAGAAATGAAAAACCAGCAGTTATTTTTAAGTGAAAAACACCCGTGGCCTAGCCGAAACTCATCCGAGCCCTCGGGACTCCAAACAAATCATGCACGCAAGTCTAACAACATCACACAGACTTGCTCGTGCGATAAAATCATGAAAATAACATGTAAATCTATGAATTAAACCTCAAAACTTATCATTTTCAACAAAAACTCTTAAAGTTCATAATTTCTCAACCGGATGTCCGAATCACGTCAAACGAACTCCGTTTTTCACCAAATTTCACAGTTAACTTTTAAATGTCATAACAAAGTTTTACCGGGCTCCGGAACCAAAATACGGACCCGATATCACTGATTCTTAGCATTATTTCTTTTCTTTATTTCATAAGCATTTCAGCAAAATAATTTCTTTCAAAATTTTATTTCTAAGGCTTGGGACCTCGGAATTCATTTCCGGGCACACGCCCGAGTCCCATATTTTACTGCGGACCTCCCGAGATCGTCGGAACATGGATCCGGGTCCGTTTACTCAAAAGGTTGACCAAAGTCAACTTTTATCAAATTTAAATTCTAAAAATCACCATATTTCCACATAAAAGCTTTCCGGTTTCACGCCCGGACTATGCACGTAAATCGAGGTATTTAATTTTAGTATTTTTATGGCTATTAAGCATGGAACGGAGTCTCATTTTATAAAATGATCCCCTTGGGTCATCACAATCTCCACCTCTAAAACACACGTTCGTCCTCGAATGGACATAGAAAATTACCTGAAGTGGCGAACAAGTGTGGGTATCTACTCTGTATGTCTGACTCAGACTCCCAAGTAGCTGCCTCGACGGGCTGGCCTCTCCACTGCACTCGAACTGAAGGAAAACTTTTAGATCTCAATTGGCGAACCTTCCGGTCTAAAATACCTACCGGCTCCTCCTCATAAGTCAAGTCTTTGTCCAACTGGATAGAGCTGAAATCTAACACGTGGGAAGGGTCACCATGATATTTCATGAGCATAGACACATGGAATACCAGATGAAAAGAGGATAACCCTGGAGGCAATGCAAGTCTGTAATCTACCTCCCCACCTTATCAAGAATTTCAAACGGCCCGATATACCCAGGGCTCAACTTACCCTTCTTCCCAAATCTCATAACACCCTTTATGGGCGACACACGAAGAAATACTCGCTCTCCAATCATGAATGCCACATCACGGACCTTTCGATCGACATAACTCTTTTTCCAGGACTAAGTTGCACGAAGTCTCTCCGGAATAATATTGACCTTATCTAAGGCCTCCTGAACTAAGTCTGTAATCAATAACCGAGCCTCTCCCGGCTCAAACCATCCAACTGGAGATCTACACCGCCTACCATATAATGCCTCATAAGGAGCCATCTGAATGCTCGACGGATAACTATTATTATAAGAAAACTCCGCTAACAGCAAGAACTGATCCCACGAACCTCCAAAGTCAATAACACAAGCGCGGATCATATCTTCCAATATCTGAATGGTACGCTGGGACTGCCCTTCAGTTTGAGGGTGAAATGTTGTGCTCAACTCCACTCGGGTACCCAACTCACACCGAACTGCCCTCTAAAAGTGCAAAGTAAATTGCGTACCCCAATCAGAAATGATAGACACGGGCACGCCGTGAAGAAAAAGATCTCTCGAATATATATCTCTGCCAACCGCTCCGAAGTATAAGTACTTGCCACCAGAATGAAATGCTCTGATTTAGTCAGCCTATCCACAATAACCCAAACTGCGTCAAATTTCCTCTGAGTCTGTGGGAGCCCAACAATGAAGTGCATAGTGATACGCTCCCACTTCCACTCAGGAATCTCTATCTGCCGTAGCAAACCACCAGGTCTCTATTCATACTTTACCTGCTGAAAATTTAAGCAACAAGCCACATATGCCACAATGTCCTTTTTCATCCTTCTCCACCAATAATGCGGTCTCAAATCTTGGTACATTTTAGCTGCCCCTGGGTGAATAGAATACTTAGAACTGTGAGCCTCCTCAAGGATCAACTCACGAAGGTCATCAACATTAGGCACACATAACCGAAGTTGCATCGTCAAAATACCATCATCTCCAACTGTAACCTGCTTGGCATCACCGTGCTGAACTGTGTCCCTAAGGACCGCCAATGTGGGTCATCATCCTGTCGCTCCCGAATACGCTCAAATAGGGAAGATGCGAGCGACTGTACAAGCTAGAACACTTCTGGGGGAAATATCCAACCTCACGAACTGATTAGCCAACGTCTGAATGTCTGAAGCTAACGGTCTCTCACCAACTGGAATATACGCAAGGCTGCCCATACTCACCGCCTCTATTTTCTTAATGGTTGTTCATAGCCAATTACGGAATTATCAAACAACTTCACATTAGCAATAATCTCCTTTCAAACCTTCACAATACTGATAACGAGATGCGATTCATGAAGACCTCATAATTATATACCCGACTTAACGTGTCTCATTTAACGCCACACGGGCATGCACATACCTTGTAGGTCAAAGCTCAATAATTATAACACGAATTTGGCAAATTATGCACAATTAATTAATTAATTAATTAATCTATTTATTTATTTATTTACTTATTATTAGTATATATTTTATTATTATTTATTCATTTATTATTATGATTATCATAATTATTTTATACATAAATTATTGAATAATCCTAACAGGCATGACTCCCTACCAGTACTATAGTAAAAGTTTAATTCACAAGGGAGAATTTAAACATAAGAATTTCCATCACAAGCACCTCGTCCTTACATAACTTCCACCGTGGCTCGTAGCCCGATTTAGACATCTCAAATCATATTAAAATGCGAGGATCTCTCCCTCAATTCTTAATCACAAGTAGCATGCATATCATGCCAATCGAAACTTTCCATTTTTCTTCTTTTAAATATTTTCCGTTAAACAAAACTACAACACCTAATGATAAACATAGCTATCTCTATAGAGTTTCTCAATACAAGTATTTCACATAAGTAGATTTTTGAGTTAAGAAGTTCACTCGAGAGTGGAGCATATTAGAAGAATTTTGTTAGATATGCATAACCGTATTAAGTTCAGGAAATCATCACTTTATAATAATTAGAGATTGTTCTTGTAATTACACCATTTAATCTAACGACCTCAGCCATACCATAGAAAATATATCAATAGGCTGGGTCTCCATCTCTAGGAATCTAACCTCCACTTTCGACATTCCGACTCCTTTTTCCCTAGTTGGTCATGTAGTTGAGTCATGTAGTTGAGTTGTAACTGCAATGGGACACGTATCTTGAGTGCACTGATGAATTATGACTCTCCCAAATCTAGAACAGTTTCTATCACTAGCCGAAATGAAGTATCAACCTGCCCTGAGTCGTACAAAAATTTTAAAATCATATTTGAGTCCTTTAATGAGTATGTAGACTTACTCTCTGGCTATATGAACCAAACGAGGAGTATGATAGGCTAACTTATCGAACCTGATGGCATGTTCTGACATTGTCCTGCTGACCTGACACAATCGTTCAAACCTTAAGTGCCACGCAAAATGGAAAGTTCAAGAAACAAATTCTTTCAAAGCATTATGAGAATTGAGTCAAATAGTTGGTGTTGCAATGACTGGTCTTCCTCTTCGTACGCTTGCTTCGACCACCGGAGACCAGTTTCTCCTTTACCATGTTGACTCAACACCGCTGAGCTACCCCACTTATTCATGTACCCTTCGTTATTCCTTGGGGTAACTCTTACCTTATTGATGCACAATGACCCCAAAGGTAGAGCCCTATATAGATAAACCTTGGCACGAACCATATAGTCTAGAAGCTTGTCAACCACTGTACTCCCTCTGGAGCACCCCAAAATCCGCAACCGTGACTTCCACGCTGAGTAGACCTTCTGTAGATTTAAAGTTGTCTATATAACTCCTTTGGTACTGAGGTATATGGTTATTAAGGAGGCAGACATATCGCAAGTCCCAACTTTATCTCTTGCAAAATATCAGGCCTTATACATTCCAAGCCAAAACCGATATAACACATGACCCCACAATCTATTCCTTGACAATGGACTTCCCCTCTTGGCACGAAGTCATATGTCACAATGCCTGATAATCCACAATGTTAAACTTCACAGCTCATATAAATCAACCCTGTTGCTTTCAACTATTCCCTTGTTTTGCAATACTGGAGTAGCTATAAATCCTTCTGGAATCTTTATTAGTCCTATATGTACCGATTGAGCTAGAACCTCCGCGTCTAGATCCATTTGAGACTGTAGAATAGGTGCTGATGTTCAAGCTTTAGAATGAGCTCTGCTTCTGTCTCTTTCCCTAATTGTGATTGTCATTGGGGCTTCATCTCTTGTCCGGTTGTAGACGCTTTGCGTGTTGTCGAGATTTTGTGCAAGGACAAGAATAGACAAGTTCAATCATCAATGGTAGAATAAATTCGCACGATAGAGTAGAATAAAATGGAGTTGTTTCCTAACTCAATAGCCTCCGAAAGATAAGTACAGACGTCTCCGTACCGATCCTTCAGACTCTACCAAGTTTGTTCGTGAATTGTGAGACCTAAATAACCTAGTGATCTGATACCAACTTGTCACGATCCAAATTACCAACCTCACGGATCGTGATGGCGCCTAACACCACATTTGCTAGGCAAGCCAATGTTAGAAGTCGATTAACTAATTTCCTTGATTAATTACTTGAGCATAAATAAATAAATTTCAATTGCGCCTAATTAAAACAACTCCCAACAAAAATAAAATAAAATGATAACACTGACCATTTAAATAAAACGGATCACGAACTAATTATGTAAACAACTCTAAGACTACCCCAGGATCTGGTGTCACAATCCACGAACTACTAAAGA
This sequence comes from Nicotiana paniculata, assembly GCA_005239505.1. NCBI lineage: Eukaryota > Viridiplantae > Streptophyta > Magnoliopsida > Solanales > Solanaceae > Nicotiana > Nicotiana paniculata. The sequence continues at coordinate 1,028 of ML345559.1, read as the reverse complement.
ATACTACAAATAATGGCTGAAAGAAATAGTGTGAATGTTCTGATAATATAAAACAGTGTATGTAGAAATGGGAGAAGACTCTCGGAATCTGCGAACGCCGGCAGATGTACCTCGTGTCTCCAAATGAATTGGGTGGTCGTCCTGGAATCCTCTACTGCCGACCAGTACCTGGATCTGTGCAAAAGAGCACATAGTGTAGTATCAGTACAACCGACCTCATGTACTGAGTAAGTGCCGAGCCTAACCTCGACAAAGTAGTGATGAGGCTAAGGCGAGGCTTTAAAAATAAAATTGTGATATTAATATATATACGATAACACAATAAAATAATTATACACGAACAAGAAAATATATATGAGACAATAATTATAAAATATGAAGGAAATCTAAACACATCAATTCAAATACTGCAACAATAATAAAGTAACACAATTGCCTCTTTCAGGCCTCAGCTATAACCAATCCTCAACAATTTCCAAGTTTTCAAACTTTATATTTGAATAAAAGTAGTGCCAAAATATGAAAATAGTAATATCAAATAGAAAGTTTCAAATCTTTGTTTTTAAAAAAAACAGTAAAAATAAACATGTAGCTTTTCAAATCTGTATTTTCTTTGAAAATCAATAAAAATATAAATGTCCTCCCTTATCGCTCCTTGTTGCGGCGTGCAACCTGCTCCCACCTGTCCTCCCTTATTGCTCCTCCCTAAATATATCACCCTTATTGCTCATGTTGCGGCCGTGCAACCCGATCCCACCTGTCCACCCTTATCACTCCTTGTTGCGGCATGCAACCAGCTCTCACCAAACATATCATATCAATTTATTCATAAAGAATTTCACAATTCAGGCCAAGCCTTTCACAATACTGTTATTTCCACAATTTCAAACAGAAAATCATATAGCTCGTAAGCTTTAAACAATATCATTTCACAATATAAGTAAACACTGTAACGCTGTCAATCTAGCTCAGTCTTTATATACTATGATAAACTCAAGAGAACAGCCAACATTTTTAACACACTTACA
>ML345558.1:7637-21117 GCA_005239505.1 Nicotiana paniculata | reverse complement strand
TAAAATCCTATATTACTTGTCGACCACGTACACTTGCGTGTGCATTGGGAAATTAACCAACACCTAACATATGAAGTCTTAAACATATTATTCACTAGGCATGAAGTATATCAAAATTTTACAAGGCACAAAGAGAATTAAAACTATCACAAGTCAAAATAGAGACGAAGTCCAAAAATAGTTCTTATATATATAAACGAAGGTATTTACAAAGGACCGACTGGGGTCCTACACAAAACAAAAAGAAGAAAAATACATATTTCCTAGCTATGTTCGGGGGTGACTCCCTCCTCGAGGGAAGCTTCTTCCTCGGGCCCCTTATCATTTTCGCTCTTCCTGCCATCATCATCGTCATCGTCATCGGAGAAGGCCAGTAGCCTTGCATCAACTTCATGCACCTTTGCCTGTGCTATCTCCTCAGAAAGGTTGAAACCTCGGACGTGGATCTCCTCGAGAGTCTCTCTCTGAGATTGGGATTTGGCAAGATCGGTATCCAATTGTGCTCGATCGACAACCTTCCTCAATTGTGCTTGGGCAGCTTTAGCATCAGCCAGATATATGGCCACCGACCTATCAGCCTTGACCTTTGCTTTTTCGGCCTCAGCTTGGGCCTTTGCAAGTTCAACTTCGAGCTATTCAACCCTCTTAGTCTGAACTGAGCACTTTTCCCTTGCATTTTGAAGTTGGACTTCGATCGACGACAACTAGGCCAAGGCAGTTTCCTTTTCAGCAGCAAGGCGGTCCATGCCTTACTTCCACTTGTAGCAGTCTGCTTTCGCTCGATCGATCTCCTCCCGGAACAGCTCAAACCTTTCGATCTTTTGCTGCAACTGTGACATTAAAATATTAGTTTCCGCCTTTGAATCGAGCTCGTGGTTTTTCAAGAGAATTATTACCTTCTCGTTTAGCTCGGCTTCCTCCTTACGAGCTTTAGCCAAATCATATCGGAGGTCCCTGATCTTCTTGTCCTTGTGCCCATAGAGAAGCTTGATAGCATTCCTCTCCTCTAAAATCCTTTGGAGATCAGCCTCGCATTGGCTTAATTTGGCCCGGGACTTAGAGAAAGCCTGTATGAAAAAAGAAAAGAGTTATACAGAGAAAAGGAAAAATGAAAGAAAGCTACATCAATAAATTTCATACTTACTTGGTTCAGAAGACGTTGGACCTCTTCAAAGAGGTTGGATGCATCATTAAGGTCAGAGGCATCCTCGATCCCGGTAAATCAATCCCGAAAAAGATCCTCCCCACCGGGGACTCCGCCTATTTCGGGAGTCCTTATGGTTGTGCATTGCTTATGGCCTCTTCGAAAAGGCAGGTACAGATGGTTAGTGACCTGCTGTCACTGCCCCAAGCGAGTCACTCGAGGCGCTCTGTTCAGCTCTAAGGGTCTCGGAACCAGCCCCCTCTGGTATGTTTGTCGTTTGAAGTGAGATAGCCTTGACCTCAGATGATTCGGGGACTTTGACCGAAACTTCTTCAGACCGAGGCAGGGCCTCGTCAACTGCCACCAGTTTAGAGGTTTTGGTGGTCTGGACTATTTTCCTCACTCGGATCACCAGCGCCGAGTCACCGCCTTCATTTTTATCTTCTTCTTTTCTTCCCTTAGCCTTTGGACTGACTCCAAAGTCAGATGGATAATGTTCCCCTTGGGTTTCCGAGCTTCTCTCTTTCTGGGTTTTCCCCCCTCAGAGGTCGAGGTTTCCTTTCTTTTATTGCCCTTCCCGGCTTCAGAGCCGGGGCCATAGACTTTTTCTCACTATTCGGAGGCCTCAGGACCGCATCTTTGTTCAGACTTGCACAGGAAAAGACTAAGTAACGAAAAAGAAGTATAGTCAATGCCTCAGGTATGAGAAAAGGGAAACTTACCATGGTTCTTTGCTTCCCATCGGCCTTTTGCCAAGTCGCGCCAACATAGCTTAACATAGGAAGAAGTCGAAGCCAGTTTTCAGACCCGTTCTCGAGGTTAGGGGCTGCTTGATGCATCCAAGCAACCGCTGCATGACGAAAGAAGGTATTAAATACAGCAGAAAATGAAACACAACATGGAAACCAACGAGTATAGTGTTACTTTCCAACGAGTAGAGTGTTACTTACGCTTCAGGCTCCATTTCTCAGGAAATGGCATTTTCTTTTTCGGGATGAGATCACAGGTCCTCACCCGAATGAACCGACCCATCCACCCTCGGTTTTTGTCCTCGTCGATGCTCGAGAACATCGCCTTGGTCAGTCGACATTGCAGTTTGATCAACCCTCGAAAGATGCGAGGGCTGTATAACCTGATAAGGTGATCGAGGGTGAATGGAAACCCCTCGGCTTTGTTGGTAAAGAACCGCAGCATGATCACTATGCGCCAAAAGGAGGGGTGTATTTGGCCCAAAGTCACATGATATTGACGGCAAAAGTCAATGATGACTGGATCGAGGGCACCTAACGTGAAAGGATAAGTGTAAACACTTAGATACCCTTTCACGTAGGTAGTAATACTCTCATCAGGGGATGGGATCTCTATCACTTTATCCCCTCGATTACAATCCCTTTTGATATTCTCGAGATAACCCACAGTTATCGAGCAGATATACCTCGATACGTGATCACATCGACCAGGGACCGATGAAGGATTCTCGATTTTGAAGTCGAATTTAAGAACACACGGGAAGGAACACACTCCTCAGGGAGCGGATCCACCGACATTTTATCACCGGATGGGCATGAAGAAGAAGAAGAAGAAGAAGAAGAAGAGGAAGCTTTTTCCTTTAGTGGGACCGTTTTGGATGTTTTCGCAATTGTATGGGTTGAAGAAAGAGGAAGATAGTAAGGTTTGGTGGTTTGGGACTAGCGGTGAAAACCTAAGGAACAATGACAGAGAAGATCTTGAGAGAGGTAAAAACTTAGAAAAATAGACGAAGGTAAAAGTAAAGTTTGATTCAACAAAAAAAGACCTATTTATGGATTTACGGTGACGGTTCAATGACACTAGTGGCCGACCGCCAACTGACGCTCATTAATTGTTTGGAGAACTTTACCGACGGGACATTTTGGTAACTTCAATCGCTAATGTCACGGGGATGACATCATTATTTATCTAGGTCAAAGAAAAATTGAAGGCCCAGTTCGTTTCTTCTCATTATAATCCAAAAAACAAGGGGACTATCTGTATATGGTAGAAATTGGGGCTACCCGATTTTACTATTTGATCGAGACTAGGACGTCGAGCATCAAAGAGCCGAGGCATCAAGTTCGAGATCGAAGTCTTTTTCGAGAGTCGATACCAATCGAATCCAGGGGAGATACACTTCGAGTGACTTCGGAGATAGCTTAGTAACGGAAAGAGCGAGATATTTGTGATTGGTCGAGGATCGTGGCGTGAATCTCAGAACGTATCAAATTAGAAGGGGTTTAATAGCTGTTTATACGATTTCCTTATATAATTAGTGTATACCATAATTAGGATTCTTTTACTATATAAAGAGGAGTTCCAATCTTTTGTAAACACATTATTATACACTGAGAAAAAAGCTGTACAACTCTTTCTTTCTTGCTTGTTACTCTTCACCAGATTATTCTATCTTAATTTTTCTTATACTGTTATCACCTCGAGGGTACCTTAATCCGAGGTTGAAGCTCTGTTTGCACACTGATTTGGTTTATTTACAGTTCAATTCTGTTTTTACTTTCTTATTTATCAATTGGTATTGGGTGAAATTACATATATTTAAAACCACAATATAAGTTTAATTGTTATCCAAATTATAGGGTAAACATTGATAACACGAGCTTCTTATTCCAGCCTATCTTTGTTTTGAATCAAGGCCAGACATATATTTGACACGTCAAATGTTGACCTTGTCCTCAATTTTAACATGTTATATGATGTATATATGGCCTCGGTAAAGAAAATAATAGCAAGAACCCAAAATAATTTGAAGTCTTTCTTCTGTATATCATTCTTGCATGTTATAAAACTATTTATACACTCCTTTTAGGAGTCTTCCAAACCTATTTTATATATAACAGATACATCGAATGCACCCATAGGCAGATCATGGATACATGGCAGAGGCTCAAGATGCTATGTTTGGCATTAATTGGTGTGTACAAAATGGGTTCTCAGACTTCACTACTGAATTGGACTCAATTGCTGATGATGAATATGCTCAAGGAGGGTGATACCAAAAATTATACGTTGAAAAAGATCATTAAGGATACTTCACAAATAATGAACCAGGGGTGTAGGTTGTAGAAGATCTCAACCAAACTTGGGACAGTGTATTCGTAAAGTCATCTTGATGTTTTATACTTCAATGCCACACAGAGGGGGTGATTTGTGTGGTGTCCAATTTTTGCGTGCACTGATTATAGAAGGAACTGGTTCTTCTATGTCTTCCTTATACTACTATTGCGAGTATAGTAAATGTGGAAAGTAAAGAACACAAGTATTTTTACGTGGAAACCACCCGACTCAAAAGGTGAAAAAAACCACGACCTACTACTCAGTAGGATTTTCCCCAACACTTCACTAAATCACTGAGCCAAAACAGCAATTACAAAATTCTTTGTAAACCTAAGGATTACCTCTAATCTCGTTGTGGCAACCAACCTCTAACTATTTTGACAACTTCAAGTTAAATCTAACTTGAATACTCAGAGTACCTAATACAATCGCCTCTAGATAAAGCTGAAATATAATTTGAAAAGCCCTACTACAATTGAACTAGAATAAAAGACAGACACTTGGAACTGGTTCTTCTATCTGGTTCATGTAGCTTCAGGTACACACACTTGAATTACACAAGAATTGTTTGCAAAATGCCTTGGTATTTTGCTCTCAACTCACGTTTAACTTCAGCGTTTGTGCGTCCCTATAAAATGACAACATCCTGCAATTTATAGAGTTAGTAGAATAAGGTTAACTAGATGTCTAATGCTTTACTCTTCCTTGGTGGAATAGTTCTAGTTATCTTCAACTTCTAACTCCTCCCTTATTTAGGATAAAGTTCTCTTCAAGTAAGGAGTCCTTCTCCTTATCATTTATGCAACCTTTTCGTTCAGGAGATATCATATATAACAAATTAAGCTTATATCCTTCACGTGCATCCCTTATTCTCGAATCTGCATGTGTCTGTGTACACTATGTATGTACCTGGTCTATGCTTGAGTTCCTTTGTCAATCATTAAAACAAACTTCACTTGAGCCAACAGATTCTCCATTTTTGATGAGGACGAACTCTGTGCTTTTCATAAGCATAAGCCCTGTGTCAACTCAACTCAACATCATCACAATGTTAGAACACTTTCCATTTAAAGTCACACATCATCAAGGACCAGGTATATAAGGTTATAAACATTATAGTCCAAAGTAAAAAGCGCGACCTATCTTCCCCCTTTTAGAATCATCGAAAAATTGAGTAATTATGTTAGATAACCAGATTTTTAATAGAAATTTACTCATGGCCACTGAGGCTACACAATCAAGGAGTCAACCATCATTTATTAATCTAATGATATTAGCCGTCTAAGAAGAATCAACAAATAGTTAGAGCATAAAAACAGTTGATTATCATTGATACTAGTCATCCACAAAGCATAAAGAGAAATAAAAATACATGATCATGAGCAAAAAGATCAAAAGGTTATCCCGTCTGGGTCACTGGTTTGTTTAACTAGGCTAGGAAGGTTTTAAGGTTAGGAAGGACCAGGTTCTTGGTTCTTGGCTTGAAGCAGTTTCAGCATATCATAAAAATTTCCATCATTCTTCTCCTTCTCCTTTGCAAGCTCAGCTCTGAGAGCATCTCTCCCAGTTTCTACTTCTGCCAACTTTTTCTTCAGCCTATCAATTTCAGCATCCTTAGCCCCACTTTCTTGCACCGAATCTCGCACTTTGATGTTCACATGTATCTTTCTGGTTGAACCAGGTTCTTTGGGAGTGGTTTGGAATTCATAGTCACAAGTAGTCAAAGTGTTTTCCGCAAAATGATCCTTGCTTGTACCAAATTTCCATTTCTTGTTGGGTACCTTGAAGTGTGCAAGTATAGCCGTGAGAATGAAACCATAGGATATGACATTAATTATGGTGTCAGGAAAACCATATCAAGAAGCTGGATGATAAATCCAGGCCAATTGATTTTCCTTCCACTATAGAGACATTCCATAATGTCCAGGTCCATGAATGTGACGATGTGTCTCCTTTCCTGCCTAGGCAGCACAACTTTGTTAACAAATTCAAACAACACTTTGTGGGGTGGCTTTATCTCACATTCGTATATAGCCTTGGGCTGAAGCTCTTCTTCGTTGTCATCAAACTTCCTTGTAATCACAAGGGAGTTATGGAGATTCTCTAGACTTGGCCATTTGAGTTTCTTGTAATCATTGTACCCTTCAGCAGGTACACCTAAGATCTCTCCCATATCCTTGTCATCAAAACATACTGTCACCCCATTCACCACACTGGTGAATCTGCCATTTTTGATCTCATAATTTTCCATGAACTCCACAATCTCAGTTCTAGCAAGCTTTCCATCCATATGAAGGACCATGTCCTTCTAATCCCCCAGTTGTAACTTTTCCAGCAGCATCATCATGTCTTCCTCCTCTAAGTCCCTGAGGAGTCCACCTTTCAAGATGGTTCTTTTCCCAAACTTAAACATCATGTCCTTCTCCGCATCAGATTTTTCTTCTTCACTCTCTTCTTCTTCCACCATTTTCACTTTTCTAGACTTCAAGATAGACCTAGTTCTTTTAGCCAAGGTAGAGGGCTCTACAGACTTTGTCTTTGAAACCGAATTTTTTGTGGAAGTCTTGATTTTCTTTGCCTTTGTAGTCACAATCTCCATTTCTTCTGCCTCCTCTTCATCACGAAGAACCAGGTTCATCTCCTCAATTTCAACTGCCTCAACTGGCTCAACCATCTTCTTCTTTCCCTTTGCAACGACTTTTCTTTTATTTTTTTCTGGGGCCTTTTCTAGTTCAGTCTCACTGTGCTTCTTATGGCTCCTTGTATCTCTTCATCTTATAGGAGGAGTCTCTAGAGGGACTGAAGAGGCAGCTGTTCTCTTCTTTTTTGCCCCAGCAATACCAGGGAATTTAACTCCAGAACCCTTTTTCCTTTTAGGATTGTAATTGTCAGACACTTTTCTCAGTAGGTCCTCGAGGGGTTCCTACACAGATGGAACAGGTTATTGAACCTTCTTTTCCAATCTAACCAACCCCTCAGTAGCTTCTCCAGACCCACTTCGCCTTTTTTCTATCACCATTTCTTCTTTTCCAGCAGATTCCTCACTCCATACTTCCATAGATCTTCAGTCAAAGTAGAAGGAGTGGGTGAAGATCAGCCACTCCTTGTCCATTCCCCTCACATCTCCTTGAGCACCCTAGCTTTCCTTTTCTTTTCTCTTTTTATTTTTACCACCAATTTTTCCAGACTCAGTGTCTCTACCACAGTCACAGTTTCTACCTAAACAAATTTATTTTCCAGATTTGCAGCAACCTCAGAGATTACTTTAGATGGGACTTTAGAAGAAGATGTTACCTACTTTGTTTCAGATGAAACTATTTCTTTCCCCTCAGTTGCAGACTTGAAAGAGTCTTCAGATTTTTGGGGTTCATCTACATGACTTTCCTTTAGCTGCTTATTGATTTTCGTGATTTGTTCTTTTCCAGCAACTACTTTGCGAGCAAGCATATTGAATCTTCCTATCTTGTAGATAAGTGTGGTTGAGGTTGTGGTTGAAGGAGTGGGTGTTGATTCTTTGGGTGGTGATGAGGAATTTTCACAAGTGTTAGCCTTTATGGTTACAGGATGAGAGAAGCTGATTATGTGTGTTTGGAAGATGAGAGAAGATTAGAAAGAATTGTTTGGCGGTTGTGAAGTAGAAGTTAAGAAATGACTTAGGCCAATTAATATTGAAGAGAGACTCTTTGATTGGGTAATGGCGGCTTTTTCAGAAGTTCAAGAGTCTAATCAAACAGAGAGTCAGTTTGAAGAGACGTTGAGGATTCTCCCTAGAATCTAGGCACTTATTGTGTTTTGGGGACTCTATTTGGATGAAACTTGTTTATTTCGTAATGGATAAGCTCAAGGAGGTTAGGATTAGATGGGACTCTCCTTTTGATCATAATCCAAATATAATTATTTCAAAATATGCGGAGTAGAGAGTACGTACCATGAAATCTTTATAAACCAAGTTCTTCACAGAAAAATCTCTTGTGTAAGTCTAAATTTTTCAAGAATATTAAGATAATATCATTAGAGATTAATGAGAAATTTTGGCACATAGCACAAGAGTGTACTTATTAAAGTATGAGACTGAGCAAAATCCAATCTAATTATGTGCAAAATTAACAGATTTTCTAAATAATTTTTTTAGTTAAAACTAGTTCATTTTAGGTGATCTTAATCATCTCTAATTCTAACATGTTTCTTTAAAAGTGATCTCTACTTAGAGATTTTGTGAATATGTCAGCTATTTTCTTGTCAGTAGCACAAAACTCCACAGTAATCAAACCCTTTACATAGTTGTCCCTCAAAAAGTGATGCCTAACATCTATGTGCTTAGTTCTTTTATGATGAACCGAAATCTTTGTCATACTAATTGCACTAGGGTTATCACAAAAAATGGGGATACAACCTACATCAATTATAAACTCCATTAATTACTGTTTGATCCACAACAATTGAGCACAACATGAGGGAGCAACAACATATTCAGCTTCAACAATAGATAAAACCACAAAATTTTAATATTTGGTGGCCCAAGGCATAAGATATGAGCCAAGAAAGTGTGTCATACCTGAGGTGCTCTTTCTATCCATAAGAAACATTTAATAACCAGCCTTAGCATAACCCACTAAGTTGAAATTACTACCTTTTGGATACCATAGACAAAGGTCAGTGGTGCCTTTTAGGTATCTCAAGATCCTCTTGATAGCAGTCTAGTGAGACTCCTTTGGATTTACCCGAAATCTAGCACAATGGTCTACACTAAGAACAATGTCAGGTCTGTTGGCAGTGAGATATATTAGAGATCCAATCATTCCCCTATACAACTTCCAATCAACAGATGAACCAGGTTCAACTACATCCAATTTTGTGGTTGTTGCTATAGGAGTATCAATTTCTTTGGAATCTTCCAATTTCGACCTTTTAAGCAACTATTTCACATACTTCTGCTGATGGATCATAGTTCCACTTGAATTTTATTTAATTTGTAAGCCTAAAAAGAAATTAAGCTCACCCATCATCCTCATTTCAAATTCACTCCCCATAAGTTTAGCAAATTTTTTACTTAACTTATCAATATTTTCTCCAAAGATTATATCATCAATATATATCTGAACTACCAAGAGATCTTTACCTTTCTCTTTCAAGAATAAAGTATTGTGTATTTTACCTCTCTTGTAGCCATGCTCAAGAAAGAATTTTGATAATCTTTCATACCATGCTCTTGGAGCCTGCTTGAGCTCAAAAAGTGCCTTGTCAAACTTGTACACATGATCAGGACATTCCTTGCTTTCAAAGCCCAAAGGTTACTTGAGAAACACTTCTTCCTTTAGATAGCTATTGAGGAAGTCACTCTTGACATCCATCTAATGGAGACTGAATTCCATGTAGGCAGAAAAGGCTACAAGGAGTCTAATTTCTTCCAATCTTTCAACTGGAGCAAAGGTCTCATCATAGTCTATGCCCTCCTCTTGACTATATTCTTGAACGGCCAATCTTGCCTTGTTCCTTGTAACTGTTCCAGATTCGTCAAGTTTGTTTTTGAAGACCCATTTTGTGCCCATTACTTATCTGTCCTTGGGTCTTGGTACTAGATGCCAAACTTAACTTCTTTCAAGTTGGTCGAATTCATCTTGCATTGCATTCACCCAGTCTGCATTCTACAAAGCCTCAAAATTATTTTTAGGTTCAATAAGAGATAAAAAAAAGATCGAAAGCGCAAAGATTCTTCAAAGAAGATCTGGTTTTGATTCCAAAGGTTGTATCAACAATTATGTTCTCAATAGGATGAGAACTTTGATACTTGTAAAGTTTCACAACCAGCGGGTTTCCCCTAGATGTTCTTTCAATATTTTGTTGCTGAGGAACATGTTTATGGACAAGTTCCCTCGAGGTTCGAGGAGCAGTTCCTCTTTGTTCAGTTCCCCCTGTCAAGTTGCCCTGGGTGGAACGACTTGTTCCATCACCTATTCCTTCCTATGATGCAGCTTCAGTATGAGTTGTGGTTTCATTTGAGTTTCTTACCATCCCAATTGCTTCATCATCATATTCTTGCCTCTAATAAAGAATGTTAGTTTCATCAAGAACCACATGTACACTATCTTCTACACATATTTCTTTTGTTATAAATCTTATAAACTTTACTATGTGAAAAATATCCCAAAAATACTCTCTCTTCACTTCTGGGATCAAACTTACCTAAGGAGTCCTTACCATTATTGTGCATAAAACACTTGCATCCAAATGCCCTAAGATGGTAAATATTTGGCTTTCTCCCTTTAAGTAACTCCAGGGAGTCTTCTCAACAAGACTCCTAGTCATGCACCTATTTATGATATAGCATGCAGTATTCACAGCTTCTGCCCAGAAACTATGGGGCAGTTTACCAGAAAGAAGCATAGTCCTAGTAATTTATTCCAATGTTATATTATTTCTTTCAACTACTCCAATTTGTTGTGGAGTTCTAAGAGCAGAAAAATTATGATTTATGCCATGCTCATCACAAAATTCAGCAAATTTAGCATTCTTAAATCTAGTACCATGATCAAACCTAATTGATGCAAGTTGATTACATAGTTGTTTTTGCATTTAAAAAAAAAGGAAATGAACATGTCAAATTATTCATCTTTATATGTTAAAAATAATGTCCAAGTAAACCTAGAGTAATCATCAACAAGCACCATCACATATCTTTAACCACATCTGCTCAATGTTCTCATTGGTCCACAAAGATCCATATGGACCAGTTCCATCGTCCCTGTGGTGCTAACCACTTTCTTGATTCTGAAAGAGGATCTTACCTGCTTCCTCATTGCACAAGCCTCACAAACTTTATCTTCCTTGAATTTAATGTTAGACAGCCCTATCACCTAGTCCTTGGAGACTAATTTGTTGAGTTGACTTAGGCTGGCATTTCCAAGTCTCTTGTGCCAAATGAGGGGATCATTATCCAACACACTTAAGCAAGTCAGTTCATTATCTGAAAGTGTTGACAGATCCACAACATATATGTTTTCACTCTTTTTCCCTGCAATACTATCTTGTCAGTGGTAAGATTAAACACAAGGCATTTTGTAGAGTTGAATACTACCATATTACCTCTATCACACAATTGTAATACACTTATTAGATTGTATTTTAGTCCATCTATCAAGTAGACAATATCAATAGAGTGAGAATAAGACTTACATACATTTCCAACTCTAGTGATCTCACCTTTTTTCCTATTTCCAAAGGAGACATTACCTCATTTAAGGTCCTCAAGTGAAAGGAACTGGTTCTTGCTTCCTGTCAAGCCACTATCCATGTACCACATTTGGTTGTTCCCCTTCACTTGGACCTGCAAAAGGAAATCAAGGGTTAGTCTTAGGAACCCAAACTAGTTTGGGTCCGTTTTTAAAGGAAAAAGAATGAATCAAATTCTTTTTTGCCCAACTTGGTATCCTATTCTTACCGTGAACAATTTTTTTTTCTTTTGACTTGCCTTTTCTTTTGTAGTGCATTCACTTTTACAGTGACCTGTTTTACCACAATGAGTGCAAATCGTATTCTCAGGAAGTGGGAGGTACTTGGGATCCCACTTAGGTGCCAGGTTCCCAAATCCAAGTCCTGTTTTGTTGCTACTATGGTGTTCTTGTAGCCAAGAAAGTGCATCAGAGAACCTGTTCCATTTACAAGTTCTGTCTAGCTCATGCTTGAACTTGCTTAGATACTCCTTTAGGATTCTTACCTGCTCATCCCTTTTATACAACTCATTTCATTTTTCCTACATTTTCTTCTAGAGTGAGTTGTGTGTGATCAGCTATCTTTTTACCTGTTCCTAATTTCAGTTTTAGATTTTCAGATCTAAGCTCTAGGACAGTTGAGTCAAATGCATGAACCTGGTTCTTCAACACACTATTTTCACTTACAATTTTCACCAACCCTAAGTTCTAGGTTCTTGCACTTAGCCCTCAAAATCACACATTCTTTAGACAATTGTTCCTTTTCATTGTTTACATCCTCAGATTCATGAATTAGTTCGATAAGTAACTCAGATAACCTTTCCTTAGACAATAATTTAATATTGTCTTTGAGATGAAATACACTTAACTCCGTTTCTTCATCAGATTCTCCATTGGCCATAAGTGCTTGTTCATCCTCATCATCATCATCTAAGCTTTCTCCCCAAGCAGCAACCATAGCCCTGATTGATCTTTTGTTGTTGTTTTTCTTAGGTTGAGCCTATTCCTTCGTTCAACTCTTTCCTGCTCCCATTCAATTTCGTATAAAGGACAGTTCTTGATGTGGTGATCAGTCTTTCCACACTTGTATCAGCCACCATTGGTTTTCTTTTCATGAGATTTTGACTTGCTATAGCTTCCACTTTTTGAAGACCCTTTTCCTCTCCTCATGTACTTCTTGAAGTCCTTGGTGATCATAGTCATTTCATCATCTTCTAGATTAGAACCTTCAGTGATTCTGAGTTCCAAGATCCTTTCCTTCTTAGGTACATCCATTTTCATAGTTTGTCTCCAAAGTTCATAGGCAGTGACATTTCCAATTAATTCATCCTGTGGGAGAGTGGAAATATTCTTTGATTCCTGAATGGCAGTGATTTTACTCTCCCAACTGATAGGAAAAACTGTAGTCAGTATCTTCTCGACTCTATCTTCTTCAGGAATAATCCTTCCAAGAGACTTTAGCTCATTTGTCAGTGTAGTGAACCTTGTGTACATCTCTTGAATGGTTTCTCCTTCCTTCATAGCAAAGTTCTCATATTGATAATACAGTAGTGTTCCTCTGGATCTCTTCACCTGAGGTGTTCCTTCATGAGCTACTTGTAATATGTCCCAAATTTTCTTAGTAGTGGTACATCTTTGGATTCTGCTGTACTCATCTGAACCAAGTCCACAAATAAGAAATTTCTTGGCTTTAGAATTCTTCTCCCATTTCTTCAAGTCCTCTACAGTGCAATCCGCTCTTGTCTTTGGCACATCTACTCCTTCGGCATTTTTCTTCAAGGTAGCCAGTGGACCATCGGTGACAATGTCCCATAACTCATAGTCCTCTCCTATAATGTGATCTCTCATCCTGTTTTTCCACTTAGAGTAGCACTGGCCATTAAAGAGTGATGGTCTAGCAGTGAATTGCCCTTCTAGTTTTAGGTGGTGAACTCATGTTGATCTTCTCCTAAGATATAAGCCTCTTCAAGAAGAATCCACTCTAATACCAATTGATGTTTTACACTTCAATTCTACACAAGAAGGGGGGGGGGGGGGGGGA
>ML345557.1:0-32874 GCA_005239505.1 Nicotiana paniculata | reverse complement strand
GTTCTTCTATGTGTTCCAACTCCTACAGTTTGCGGAAAAATAATTGCAGAAAATAAAGGAACACAACAATTTTACGTGGAAAACACCTGGCTCAAAAAAAAACACGACCTACTTCCCAATAGGATTTTCCCAAACTCTTCACTAAATCAATGAGCCAAACAACATTTACAAAATAAACTCTTTTGTAAACCTAAGGACTAACTCTAATCCCCTTGTGGCAAACTAGCCTCTACCTATTTGCGACAACCTTCAAGTTAACTCTAACTTGAATACTCAGTACCTATTACAAATGCTTATAGATAAAGCTGAAAGATACACTTTGTAATCACCTACTAAAAATAAACTAGACTAAAAGACAACAGATGTAACTGGTTCTTCTAGCTGGTTCAAGTAGCTTCAGAATCGTACAGGAAATTCTCACACGAACTGCTTACAAAATTTCTTTGGTAATTTTGTTCTCAATTCTTGTTTTGCATCTATCTTTGTGCGCACGTGTTCAATAAGAACACTTGACAATATATAGGATCAGTAGAAAAGGAGATATACTAGAATTCGGATGCAACTCTTCCAATTCGGACGCTACTCTTCCTTTGTGGAAGAGTTCTAGTTGATCTCAAATCCCTAGATCCTCTTCTATCTTGATTCTGTCCTTACTGAATAAGGAGTCCATATCCCTATCAATTTGCAACCTTTTCGATCAGGAGATATATCTTCATATTACTGATTGTGCTTATTGATGAGTGGTAATTTTACCACTAATTTTAGCCTCTTTTCATTAGATTTGCATCCTTCAATGGTAACTTGAGTTCGTTTATAGTGTGTAATTGCTCGAATTTTAGGGAATGATGCCACGAGGTGATTGGTGTTGAATTGAAGTGGACTTGAGCACAAATGGGTGAAAAATGTACAAAACAATCTCCAGTGATTCCGCACCTGCGGATTCTTGGCTGCTGGTGCGACCTCACACATGCGGAGAACTGAAGGCACCTGCGAAGATAGATCAACAGTACAAAATGTGCACCTGTGAAGTTGTCCACCTGCATTATGGAAACCGCTTCTTCGGAACCGCACCTGCGAGAATTCTTCCGCAGGTGCGATCGTCGGGCATCAAGTCTGGACAAAATATTATAATCACAATTTCTCAACCCCAACCCACATATACTCGACCTAGCAAATCTTTTGGCATATCTTTGGCATTGTAAAATACATTTTTGAGTAGAGAAGAAGAGAGAAAACATTTGTGGAAGCTAGGGTTTGCACACACACTTGGGATTTAAAGATTTCAACCTTGGGGTTAAGGACTTCTTACCCATTTATGTCTGTTTCTTCATTTTCTTGATTTGTATTGAATATTTAAGTGTGTAGTATTTATTTCCAACACTAGTTCTTGTTTATGGAAATATTCGTGTTTAAAGTGTGGATTAAATACCTTGTTGTGCTTATGTATTGAATGATTTTTTATCTTTTATGAAGTGATTTATTGTTTCTTTAATTATTCTTGTTCATTAATGTTTCCAAAGGGATTAGCTAATCCTAGGACTCGCTCATTAACTCCGAATTAATTTTGTAAAAGATAATTTGGGGTTGGGAAAGATTATTTAACAAGAACTTGAGGCTTTAACCCTCATTTTATAGATTCTACCTAGGGATAGGATTGAACTACTTGTAGCCATATCCGGGTGTGCTTAATCTCTTAATTGGGTTAGGAATAATTCAATTAGGAAGTCTTATTAGTCTTTGGAAAAAGCTAATTAAAAATTATTATCCGTGGCTAATTAACATAAACTCGCTCATATTTGTAAAATCGTGACATACATTGGATCGTTACTTGAGTGTAATTCCCGATGCATTCATACTTGTTTCTATTGATCATTTTACTTTCTTTTTAGGTTAGTTTATATTTTTGCATTTTGTTATAAACATTTTCAAAACCAAAATCTATTTGTTTGGCATTGCGCGATAAGTGATGATTATCTTACCTTCCTAATCGCCTCCATATTGTTCTTTGTGGGATTCGACCCCAACCTTGTTGGGTTATTATATTTGACAATCGACCGCTTACACTATTTTAAGGTGTAATTTGAGCGTATCAAATTTTGGCGCCGCTGCCGGGGAACAATTGGTGTAATTTAGGTTGTTTGAGAAGTAAGCATAAGTGCTTTGATTCAAACTTGTGAATATTTGTGTAATTATTTTTCTTGTTTTTTTCTTAATTTTTCATAAAAAAAATGGCATCATATAATGAAAATTGGTCGGATGGTAGTTGTTCATATTTTGTTGACCCTTGTCCTTATTGTGGAGGACCACACTCGTGGCAAAATTGTTTAAATTCTCCCGGGGATAGATTGTGCGCACAATCTCAAACCCATGAGTGGAGTATTTGTTATAGGTGTGGTTTCCACAATGGTCATTGGTATGATTGTGTATATTTGTCCGTCCCTTCCCCAAGCCCCCACTATGATGATTCTACTTTTTGTGATGGAAATTTTAGGGGTGAAGAAGTGGAGGGAAGTGAGAATGGTAGAAATGGAGAGTTCAAGCTCATGTTGGAGTGCTTACTTGAAGATGGGAACCATGAGCAAAATGCCTTGGAAGAACTTTTGGAGACTAGTCTCCGAAATGATTTGGAACTTTAAAGGTTGCACTCAAAATTGATGCTATGATTGAAGCTTCAAGGGTTCAAAAAGCCTTGGAGGTGAGTGATAGCCAAGAACCTTCCTTAGAGGTTGAAGTTGAAAATTCTTCCTTGGTACTTGAACAAAACCAAGAAGAACTCTCAAATGCTCAAAATGAGAGGATGATGCTCATGTTGGAGGCCATTCTTGAAAATGAGGAAAATAATAACTTTGCACTCGAGGAATTGAAACATGATGTGACTCAAAATGATGAGCACATCCACATTTTGGGAGATAAAATGCAAGCATTGATGGAGGCTCATTATGCCTCTCAATTTGAGAGTGTGGATGGAAGCCAAGAAGAGTCCAATTCCGAGGGTGAGAGTGAGACTTACTTTGAGGAATCAAGACTTGAACATTCTTACTTTGAGGAATCAAGACTTGAACATCTGCCAGTCGACTCCATGAGTGTTAGTGATGCCGAGAAAAGTATGGAATTAGAGTAAACCGGGGTGATTGAAAATTTGGTTGAAATTGACTCTATTCCGGGGGAAAAAGGAGGATGTCAAAATCCGGGAAAAATTGCAAGTTGGATGTTTGAAGGCACATTCCAAGCTTTTTCAACATTGAAACTGTGTGGTGATACGGAAGTTGAACTACACGGATCAATGAGGGATTGAGAGGAGGAAAAATTTATACCATACATCTTACAAGTAGAGGAAACAAGAAAGCAAAATGACATACCTCACATGAAAGCCAAGAAGTGCAAAATGAAAAATTTGAGGATTGGCTCGATCATCTACTCACCACCCCCACCGCCTGTGGTCACAAGCTTGATTCCAAGCTTGTGCCCAATTCATATCGTCAAAGAGGCGAGAAAGGTGGTAAAGTTGACATGCATCGTGCCACGACGTTAAATGCGGCGCTTGGTGGGAGGCAACCCATCGTTTTTCAAAATTTTTTGGTCATTTTTGGAATTTAGTTTTTTAGAATATCTTATTATATTTTTCTAACCAATCTACCAAGTTTCAGAATTTTTGGAGTTGATTTGAGTAGGTTGGGGTGACCGGGTAGCCATATACAGTGCAAAAAGGAGCAACAAAAATGCTGGGCAACACACTGACCAACTATGCGATGATGCCTATGCAAGATGCGATCGCAGAGTTACACATTTGAGCCAAAATGCGATCGCACAATTGACAGAAGTTGATTGCTGAATCCAGGTATTTTCGCACCTGAGGTCATTAAATCAGCAGGTGCGGTGTCGCAACAACGGTCCACTAAGCGCAGGTGCGTCAATTCTACAGGTGCGACTGGAATTTCGCACGTGCGCAACCGCATGTGCGGTAATTGTCCGCAGATGCGAAAGTCATGCAAGTGAAATCCCTAAAATTCACTTCATCAGGTAATTTTTCATTCCAAACATGTGTTCACCAGCACCCAAAATCCCCCATCGCTTAAAGATTTCCAACACAATGCGCATCTCCTCTGTAATTCTCCATTGCATTCACAAGACCATGTACTTTGACTTAAAAATGGATCCGAACTCACACCTAAATGCCCCTCTTGGCCATGAAATCGAAGAGGATGTTGAGGAACAATATGACAATACCTGTTTCATGTCCGCTGACTGCCATTGCCGATATTACGACAATCTCCTCACCAAGAAGTTGGTGCTCGAGAAAGGGATTGCAGAGGAAAAATTGGCCGAGACGCTACCAGATTTCTATGGTCGGTTGGTGTCCTCTGAGTGGTCATGATTCATTCCGACTCCTTGCAAAGAAAATGAGACATCGGTTCGCGAGTTTTACGCCAATCTCAAGCGGACAAACTTCGTCAATCTTTAACTCATAAGCAGAGGGAAAATAGTGAGGTTCGGGGTAGAAGAAATCAATGCTGCCCTCGGAATTCCAAACCACCCAATTGAGCCAGTACTAGAGAGACATCATTGCAACAATTTGGCATAGCTTTTGTCCAAGATGTATCCTGAAAGTGTGAGAGCGCAGTGGGCCAACAAAAGAAAAGGCCTGAAGTCAATCGACTTCACAACAAAGGCAAAGATATGGCTGTATATACTGTGTAGCAAGGTTTCCCCCAGTGGGAACGTCTCAGACGTGTCTTATACCAGAGCCTTAATCATTGCTTGCCTTCTTGACGGCATTCCAGTGAATGTAGGCTATTATATTCTGAGCGAGCTGCGGCAGTATTTGCTTGATGATGGAGCAGGGTTAATGTTTTCGTCCTTGATCACCGAGTTGTGTCGGCGAGCACAGGTTGAGGAGCGCCACATTGATCAGTGGGTGCCGGCCAACAAACCCTTCCACCCGCTCAGAGTCAAGGGTGAGGGTGGCGTAGTAAAAAGCAAGAAGAGGAAGACCACTACCACCACCACCACTGGCGGAGTTGGATCCTCCTCACAGCCTGCTACAGCAGAGGGTCCTTTTGGGGAGATGAACTCCCAATTTGCTATCCTGTGGGACCTAGTGTCCAAGCTCCCCACTGGACCTTCCACCTCCCAGCCTCAGCCTCCACCTGAGTAATACTCTAGGGCTGAGATGCAGCAGTATTTTGATACTCAGGACAAGATGGCAACATCTCTTTCACAGCTTGACACCGCCTACACCAGCCTGACTAAGGCACATGTTGACCTGACGGAGTCATTTGACAAGGAAAAGGAGAAAAATAAAAAGAAAGGGAAGCTCCTAGTCAAAGTGTGGAGATGAGTCAAGGCGATCTTTAGGTGGGGGCAGCCGAGCAAGAAGCTACTAGTTACGGATGCTGATAACAACGAGGAATACTCGTTCATGACCGATTGTGATGGTGCAGATGCAGATGATGATGATGATGATGATGATGATGATGATGATGATGATGACAAGAGTTCTCAGCAGAATTGACCAGCCTCTTCTCTTGCAGTCTGCTAGTCTGATGCAGACCTCAGGGAGACCCTCAAACTATGCTCTTTTATTTTGATGTTATGCAATGGGGACACTGCAATATTTCTAGTTGGGGGTGGCTTTTGTACATTGTACCTATTATGACTTGGATTCTGACATTGTTATGTGCCCTTGCCGGGCTTCTTTGTTATGTATGGATATTATGTGCCCTTGTCGGGCTTATTGTGGATTATGTCAATGGTTTTTGTTAAGCTTGGTGTGATTAGTTTTTATTTTTCTTTTATCATTTATTTTCTTTAGTAGTTACTTCTATCTTAGGTTTTAGTTGTTATTAGTAGTTTTGTTCTTTAATTTTTATTTCCTTAATAATACTTCCTTGGGTTTTCTTCATGCTACGGTTCTTTCCCAAGGAACATTTTTGAAGTGAACCGGGTGACTTATCCCTATGATAGATGGTGTGACAATTTTCTTAAGGGAATTGGTCTTGTTTTGCTAGGAAGATACTTTTGGATTATTTGGTATTAAAGAAATTATCCTTTTGTATGTAAAATGTAAATTAAGGATACCCCTCAAAATTTTGGTTTTGAAGTAAAACAAGTAAGTTGCACGGTGAAGAATAACCTCTGTGATAAGATTTTGACTCTTTTAGTGACTCGCGGCTCACTAGTTTGAAAAATATTGCTCTAGACTCCTGTTGGAAAGTGAAATTGATCCGTCTTGATTAATTCATGTGCCATGTACGTTAGTGTTTGTATAAATAAATCTTGTGTTCACCTCTATCATCTAGAACTTGCCCGGTTGGTTTTTCATTGCTAATGATAATTATGTTTGGTTGGAGAAATGACCTTAGGAATTCTTTGTGTTATTTGAAAACCCCTTTAGCCTTTCGAGCCACCATTGTATAGATATTATCACTAGTTACTCCATTTGAGCCTTTAACCTTTTCCTTGGCTATCTCATTACAAGCCTTCCCCTATTGCAAAATAATTTCCTCTTTTGAACCCGTCCCTCCTTGAATATTGAGAATGAGGCAAAACGCTTAAATTGGGGGTGTGGTGTCAAAGTGGAAATTGGTAAGGTTGTACATTGAGTGTAGAATATATACCTCGAAATATTCTTTTAATAATATACATTGAGTGTAGAATATACTTCTTGAGGCTTATTCCTGTCGCTTGATTATTTTGAAACTCCCTTTCACTTCATGAAGTTGTTTTAAATGAGGTAGTTATTCGAGTGAAATGCATACTTGAGCCTAATTATTAGTACCAACCAAATCCATAAGTATAATTCTTGGTTGGAGAATGTGACTTGTAAATAATCGCAATGCCACTTGTGCTTGAAATGGTAGAACCTCATTGAGTTATTAGTTTTGATTTGCTTGAGGACAAACAAAAGCTCTAAGTTGGGGCTGTCTATGAGTGGTGATTTTACCACTAATTTTAGCCTCTTTTCGTTAGATTTTCATCCTTCAATGATAACTTGAGGTCGTTTATAGTGTGTAATTGCTTGAATTTCAGGAAATGATGCCACGAAGTGATTGGTGTTGAATAAAGTGGAATTGAGCACAAATGGGTGAAAAATGTTCAAACAAATCTCCAGTGATTCCGCACCTGCGGATTCTTGGACGCTGGTGTGACCTCGCACCTGCGGAGAACTAAACACACCTACGAAGATAGATCAACAGTACAAAATGCGCACCTGCGAAGTTGTCCACTCACCTGCGTTATGGAAGCCGCTTCTGCGGAACCGCACCTGCGAGAATTTTTTCGCAGGTCGCAGGTGCGGTCATCGAGCATCAAGTCTGGACAGAATTGTAAAATCACAATTTCTCAACCCCAACCCACATATACTCGACCTAGCAGATCTTTTGTCATATCTTTGGCATTTTAAAATACATTTTTGAGTAGAGGAGAAGAGAGAAAACATTTGTGGAAGCTAGGGTTTGCACACACACTTGGGAATTTGAAGATTTCAACCTTGTGGTTAAGGATTTCTTACCCATTTATGTTTGTTTCTTCATTTCCTTGATTTGTATTGAATATTTAAGTGTGCGGTATTTATTTCCAACACTAGTTCTTATTTATGGAAATTTTCATGTTTAAAGTGTGGATTAAATACCTTGTTGTGCTTATGTATTGAATGATTTTTCATCTTTTATGAAGTGAGTTATTGTTTCTTTAATTATTCTTGTTCTTTAATGTTTCCAAAGGGATTAGCTAACCCTAGGACTCGCCCATTAACTCCGAATTAATTTTGGAAAAGATAATTTGGGGTTGGGAAAGATTAATTAACAAGAACTTGAGGCTTTAACCCTCATTTTATAGATTCTACCTAGGGATAGGATTGAACTATTTGTAGCCATATCCGGGTGTGCTTAATCTATTAATTGGGTTAGGAATAATTCAATTAGGAAGTCTTATTAGTCCTTGGAAAAAGCTAATTAATAATTATTATCCGTGGCTAATTAACATAAACTCGCTCATATTTGTAAAATCGTGAAATACATTGGATCGTTACTTGAGTGTAATTGTCGATGCATTCATACTAGTTTCCATTGATCATTTTACTTCCTTTCTAGGTTATTTTAGATTTTCGCATTTAGTTATAAACATTTTCAAAAACAAAATCTATTTGTTTGTCATTGCGCGATAAGTGATGATTCTCTTACATTTCTAATCGCCTCCATATTGTTCTCTGAGGGATTCGACCCCAACCTTTTTGGGTTATTATATTTGACAATCGACCGCTTACACTATTTTAAGGTGTAATTTGAGCGTATCACTTATCTCTTGTTTGTGATCACCTCACGTGCCATTAACTCTGCATGTCTATGTCTCCAGTGATGGACCTGGTTCAACTCTAAGTTAATTTGCCAATCTTCAAAACCATTCGGCTTGTTGATCCAATAAATTCTCCCTTTTTGATGATGACAAACTCTGTGCTTAGGCCTGCAACCACTTTAATCCAACATTGACATATTTTATAGTATTAAGCATTTATCATAAAGAACCAGGTTCATTAGGTTATAAATATCACAATTTTCAAAATAGCACATCTTCCCCCTTTTGGCATCATCGAAAAGTTGCAAACTGTTAGAATTACCAGATTTATAATAATTACTCATGGCCACTGAGGCAACTACAAGTGCAAATATGGATTAATCATAAATAGTAAACCAAGGATGTAATCTATCAATCAAAGTGAGACAAAATGGGTAAGAGCAAAAACATCACAATTCATTGATAAGAGCATTATTCAGGCACTAAACACATAAAGAACTAAAAGAAGTTACAATCATGAGCAAAAGATAGAAAAATATCCCGAACTGGGTCATAGAGGGGTGAAGGACGGCACTGGACTCCTAAGGCTGGGAAGGGGTGGAGGTTGGGTTCTTTGTTTGGAGAAGAGAGAGCATTTGTTGAAGAATCCCTGCATTCTTCTCCTTTTCATTTGCTAGTTCAGATCTCAGAGCATCCCGCTCAGCCTCAACCTCTGTAAGGCGGGTCTTCAAGCGAAGGATTTCAGCATCCTTAAACCCACCTTCATACACAAGCGCCCTGACCTTGCTATTCACAGACGTTTTCCTTGATGAACCAGGTTCATCGTCAGGAATATTCACATCATAGTCGCATGTCAGAAGCGTGTTCTTCCCAAAATGGTCCTTGACAGTGGCCATTTCTGCTTTCTTCACGGGCAGTTTGAAGTGAGCAAGCACAGTCATTAGGATTAATTCATATGGAATATCATGAGCCTTGGAGCCATTTACCACCCTGTCCAGCAACCGAATAATGAAAGAGGGACAATTGATTTGCATTCTATTGTCCAGGCACTCCATGAGAGTTAAATCCATATAGTTTGCTATGTGCCTCCTCTCTTGCCTGGGCAGTATGCATTTATTGACAAACTCAAAAACCACTTTGTGTTGAGGTGTCATCTCGTTTTTGAACACAACCCTTGGTTCCACTTCTTCAGCATTATCACTGAACCTCCTGGTGATTTGCAGTGCAAAAGGAAGGCCATCCAAGCGGGGCCACCTTTGCCTTGTATAATCATCATATCCCTAAGCGGGAATCCCGAGAATCTCACCCAACTCCTTGGAATCAAAGGAGATCTTAACCCCCTTTACCTGACTGGATACCCTGCCATCCTTGACTTCTACATTTTCCATGAACTCCACAA
Source organism: Nicotiana paniculata (assembly GCA_005239505.1). Classification (NCBI taxonomy): domain Eukaryota; kingdom Viridiplantae; phylum Streptophyta; class Magnoliopsida; order Solanales; family Solanaceae; genus Nicotiana; species Nicotiana paniculata. The sequence continues at coordinate 23,183 of ML345557.1, read as the reverse complement.
TCTCACTCCTGGCCAGCCTGCCTTATAGTTGAAGGACCATGTCCTTCCAGCCCTGTACATCCAAAGTGTCCACAAGGTAAATCATATCGGATTCTTCAAGATCCTTCAGCAACCTTCCCTTCAGTATCGTGCGCTTCCCAAATTTTGTCAATTTGTCTGTCTCTCCACCAGACTCCTCTGCTTCTTCACCACTCCATGCATCATCATCAAACTGAGCCTTCTTTCATTTCTCTGTGGACCTAGTCCTCCTAGCAACAGTCGAGGGTGTAGCAGACACAGATGCTGACTTCTTGGAAGAAGTCTTTGCCTTCTTTGGTTTGGGTGTTTCAATCTCAACTTCTGCCATTTGTTCCTCTTGATGGACCAGGTCCATCTCCTTAACATCAACAGCCTCTGTGGGCTCAAACACTTTTGCCTTCCCCTTTTCAGCTTTCTTTCTCCTACTCTCCCTCTAAGCTTTATACAACTCCTCTTCACTCTGCCTAATTGCACTCCTTGTAGTGCGACCTCTAATAATGGAAGCATTAGTAGAGGGAGTGACTTTTTTCTTCTTGCTTTCCACTGGAGGAGCAACTTTCTTGGTCTTGGGTGTCTTCTTATTTTTAGTTTTATAGCTCTCCTCTAATTTGCTCATAAGATCAGCCAAAGTTTCTTCAATAAATGAACCAGGTTCATCAGTTGCATTTTGAAGATTTTACAGCCTCTCTGTAGCATCTCTAGAATTACTTCCCCCTAAATCCTTAGCACCTTCTCCAACAACAACTGGGACAGTCCCACAAATTTCCAATGGAGTGCCTCATTCCCCTGTTCCCCTCACAATACTTATTTCTCCCTCTCTCTCAAAGTTATTTTTACTGCCTCTTCTTCTCCTATCAGGAATCTCCACATGCACTCCAGAACCAATTAAAACAAACCTATTTTCAGAAGTGACTGGGTCAGACCCAATTTTAGATGTTACATGGTCAGAGTTAGAAGAACTAGTTGCTTCCCCCTCAGTGGCGGACTTGAAGGAGTCATTGGAGTCCTCAGATTCTTGGGCCTGCCTAGCTTGAAGCTTTGCGTTCAATTTCTTAGCTAGAGAGCCAGAGGCCACAGTCTTTCAGGCGAGCATTTTCACATGCCCTCTCCTGGGTTCTGGATTGGGGCTTGGTTGTACAATGGGTGTGATTGGAGAAGACGGACCATTGTTGTTTTGAGGGGTGGTAGGATGTGATTGAGATGGAGTGTAAGAATTCGATTGAGATGGGGTGGAACCAGTATCTTCAAGCGTGATACTGTAGTCAGTTGTGATTGAGGAGGATGAAGCAGGAGGTGAAGTGTTAGCCATGGTGATGATTAAAGAAAATCAGGATCAAGGTGTTTGAGTAGAAGGTTGAAAGGGTTTGGATGTTATGGCTTTAAGAAAAAAAAGGTGAAGGATTAGAGAAGTGATGATGGGTTTTTAAAGGATTGGTTAATAAATACACAACGGATGTAATTTTTGTCAAGTGGGAGTCTAATCGGTTCAGGAGTGTCAGGTGATAAGTGACGGTTATGACTCCCCTATAATCTAGGCCATTTTAATTTGATTTGACTCTTTGGAACTGGTTCGAATTTGGAATAGGTACTAGATTTTGTAAAGGATTATTATAGATAGAGTCCTGCACATGAGTAACTATTGATATTTCAATATGTGTATAGTGATGAGCACAAACCTTGTCTATCAGATGAACCAGAAACGATGAACCAGGTTCATCTTATTAGAATCTATTGATTAAGCCTCAATTTAGAAAAATAGAAAAACATCATTAGTAACCAAGGATTCATATTAACACATGACAAGAGAGTATGCTTTTTAAGACATGAGACTGAGCAACGATTATTCTGATTATATACACCTTTCAGAATTCCTAGCCAAAACAATTTCCTTTTTTTTTCATTTTTGTTTTGAATTGGCCCAATTAGGTTATCTTCATCATCCCTAATTCTAACATGTTTCTCTCAAAATGTTCTCTACTTAGTTCCTTAGTAAATATGTTAGCAATTTGTTTTTCAGTAGCACAGAATTCAATAGAGATCATTCCCTTCTCATAGTTATCTCTTAGGAAATGGTGTCTAACATCTATGTGCTTTGTTATTTTATGATGGACGGGGTTCTTTATAATACTAATAGCACTAGTGTTATCACATAAGATAGGAATGCATCCAACCTCAATGCCAAAGTCCATTAGTTGTTGCTTAATCCATAGTAACCGAGCACAGCATGAGGTTGCAGCCACGTACTCAGCATCAACAATAGATAGAGCTACTGAATTCTGTTTCTTAATGGCCCAAGACACAAGACATGAGCCCAAAAAGTGTTTCATACCTGAGGTGCTCTTTCTATCTACCAAAATCCTGCATAGTCAGCATCAGCATATCCCACAAGATCAAAATTACTACCTTTATGATACCAAAGACAGAGGTCTGTGGTGCCTTTAAGGTATCTCAAGGTTCTCTTCACTGCAGTTAAGTGTGATTCCTTTGGATTAGCCTGAAATCTTGCAAAAATCCCTACGCTGAAGACATTGTCAGGTCTACTGGTAGTAAGATACAACAATGAACCAATCATTCCTCTATACAACTTTTGATCGACAGATGAACCAGGTTCATCTACATCTAGTTTTGTGGTTGTTGCAATAGGAGTGTCAATTTCCTTTGAGTCTTCCATTTTAAATCTTTTAAGCAATTCTTTCACATATTTTTGCTGATGGATCATAGTTCCATTTGAATTTTGTTTAATTTGTAAGCCTAAAAAGAAGTTAAGCTCACCCATCATGCTCATTTCAAATTCACTCCCTATTAGTTTAGCAAATTCCTTACTTAGCTTTTCTGAAGTAGCCCCAAAGATTATGTCATCTAAATATATCTGCACTACCAAGATATCTTTACCTTTTTCCTTCAATAATAAGGTGCTATCAATTTTACCTCTCTTGTAGTCATGTTCCAGCAGGAATTTTGAAAGCCTTTCATACCATGCCCTTGGAGCTTTCTTGAGTCCATACAGTGCTTTGTCAAGCTTGTACACATGATCAGGATTCTCCTTGTTTTAAAACCCCGGAGGCTGCTTTACAAACACTTCTTCCTTGAGATAGACATTCAGGAAGGCACTCTTGACATCCATCTGGTGAAGGGTGGATTCTATGTAAGCAGTAAAGGCTGTGAGGAGCCTAATTTCTTCCAACCTTTCCACAGGAGCAAATATTTCATCATAGTCTATTCCTTCCTCCTGACTGTATCCTTGAACCACCAATCTTGCCTTGTTTCTTGTAACTGTTCCATCTTCATCAAGTTTGTTTCTGAATACCCATTTTGTGCCAATCATTGATCTATCAAAGGGTCTAGGTACCAGATGACAAACTTGACTCCTTTCAAATTTGTTGAGTTCCTCTTGCATTGCATTTAACCAATCTGCATCATACAAAGCTTCAGCAATATTTTTAGGTTCAATCAAGGATAGAAAAGCATCAAACGCACATAGATTTTTCAAAGAGGATCTGGTTTTGATTCCAGATGTTGGATCAGTTATAATGTTCTCAATGGGGTATGAGCTTTGATATCTGTGTGGTTTTACAACCAACTGGGTATTATTTGAATATCCTACAGTGTCTTGTTGCTGAGGAACAGGAACAGGGACAGGTTCTAATGATGTTTGGAAATTATTTTGTTGCTCAGTTCCCCCTGGCATGTTGCCTTGGATGGAAGACAATGAAACCACCCCAAAACAAAAACCGCCATCAGCTCGTAACCCAGAATCCAAAAAGCCACCTGAACCTAAAACTCAATCAACCCAAAAGTCCACACTCCCACAAATACTCATGTTGTGACTTCAAGTTCCAGCCATACCCAAGATTTTCCTCCACTCCAACCTTTTGAAAAAGAAGGTATCAGTAATGCTCCAAAAATCCCTAAGAAAAACATAGTATTACCTTCTGGAGAAAAACCCCCAACAAGTGACATCGAGGCGACAATGAACTGGCAATCAGAAAATTCCATCTGCCAAAACAAAGTGCTCAATAATATTGGCAACACCATAAAAACATGGCCCATACACAAAACAAGTTAATGAGAAAAGTGGAAACAATTGAGAAAAAGGTGGAGTAGACATCGTCTCAGCATGCAGGACTAATCAAAGCCTTGGAGCTAAGATTAGCAAACTTACAATATGAAATTTTTCCGCCAGGAACTTCAGTTTTCCAGTTCTTCCAACAACAACAAAAAGAAACGATTTCAATCAAGGAACAAATCTAAATTTTGAGAAATGTCCGCTTTGAGTCAAAAAAAACCCCATTTTCCATTCAAAGCCTACCTTCTTCCCCATGTCAACACAAGAATATTCCCCACCAAAACTGGACAACACCTTTTCTACCTTTCATACCACCTCACAAAATCCTATCTCTTTCACCCAACCTTTAAAAGAAGAACCTGAATTCCATATTGCAAAAATGGTTTGGGACAGGAAAGACGCTCTTTCATCCAAGAAACAAACCAAGAAAAGGAGAGACCAAGCAGAAAGTTCAAAAGGGTCCAACCCAGAAAGTCTGATGATTTCTTATCAGAAAACTCCAGACTTCTATGTCTCCCAGCCAAGAAACTTGTCAGAAGGAGATACCACATCGTCAGAATCTCTAAATTCATCAGACGATGATACAATGGAAGATAGCTCTCAATCCATCAATGAATCCACAACAAATTCTTCTGACGAAGACGATCCCCCGATATTTGTGAGCCAGCCAAGATACCCAGAAATATATGAAGTAGAGGAGGACCAAGAAGGCATGTCGGATGAACCAATACTAGAAAGAAGACATGAACCCATGGCGTTAAAACCAGTTGGAACTGGCTTCCACACTTTCACCTTAGATGACGTCAAAGTTTCAAAATGGCCTCAAAGGATCCAAGACTTCTATACTTGGATGGTGAACAAAAATTTGGTGGAACGAGGAAAGCATATCATCCTGTCAAAACTAACTTCACGGTTCTCAGGAATTCTCAGAGATTGGTGGAATTGACTTGGGATTCAAGACAAAAATGTTTTTCTTACATCCCAGGATTTTTCCTTCGACATCAGAATCCTATATGAAGTTTTCTGCGGAGATACTAGCCAAAGACAGGAGAAAATGCAAAGATAACTCTTTGAGATGAAGTGTGTGTCAGTCGACAGAAATGACATTGACAGGCATTTTCAAAAAATGGCAAAGATATACTTTGAATCGGTGGAGAAATCAACCTAAAGCAAGCCTTTGTCTCTTCTCTTCCAAAGATGTTGGCAAGCCGAACCATGACCATCATTGAAGAAAAGTTTCAATCAACAACAATCCCACAAGTCGGCTACATCAGGCAAGATATTTTCGTAGCATTGGAGGACATTTGTACAAAGCGCTCAGCCCTAAAAAAATTATCCAGCATAATCCAGCGCTTGACAAAGCATGTCGCAGATCCGATCTAATCACTAGATCAGGATGTTCCTGCCACACGTCTAGGCGACAGGAAGAATTCAGAAGGTTCAAATGGCCAAGAATTCCTGATGGAAAACCAAGGTCCAAGAGACGCACAAAATATTTCAGACGTAGAAGGCCAGGAAATTTTCACAAGAAGAACAAATGCTTTATTTGCGACAAGATTGGACATTTCGCAAAAAAATGTCTCCAATCGAGAAGATCTGTCAAACTCCTTGAAGAGATTGAACATTACACTAGCATTAATCTCGGAAAAGAGGAGGACCTTGAATCCATATTCTCAGTGGATGATGAACCTGGTGAAGAAACTTTATTCTCCCTTTATATCTATGAAGATCAAGGCAACGAGCACTACCAAATTTCAGAACTAGTGATCGATGCTCGAGAGGAGATCAATTCTCTCATAGTCATTCCTCAAGTAGAACTCAAAGTCTATTCATCCAAATGGGATAAACCAACTCGAGTTATTGCTTTCATCGACACTGGAGCTGCTTCTTCACTCATAAATCCTACAGTTCTCCATGAAGATCAATGGGTGCCACACTTTAAGGATTTTAATACTGCATCAAATGGAATCCTGAATACCACCGTCATCACAAAGCATCCGGTCACAATTGAGTTCTTTCCAGGATTGAAGTACAGAACCAAGCTGATAGGGTCGGATGTATCAGGAAAAGATCTTATTGTTGGATTCGACATTTACATACAACTTAAAGATCAACTCCAGATCAAGGCTAATGGGATAGCTTTAAAGAAGCAGTTCAAACCTTATTATGAGATTCCAAGGCTATTCCAAATCACCAACGACGAACAAATCAAGGAGATTGAGAAAAATCTCATTGAAAACTCATGTGCTGAATCCCACAAGGATTTCATGAAGAAAGGGAAAAGCTCGTAAAGGAAAAAAAAAGAGTTTTTATCAAGATACCGNGCAAGTCATTCAGGCATGAATCCAGATCATCTCCAGCTTGCAAAGAAAGAATGTGAAGAACTTTTGGAATTTGATCTAATAGAGCCATCGGATTCACAATGGGCATGCGAAGCATTTTATGTCAACAAAAGAGCTGAGCAGAAAAGAGGAAAACTCAGGTTAGTCATTAATTACCAGCCACTTAAACATTTCCTCCAAGATGATAAATTCCCTATCCCAAATAAACTCACTCTTTTCTCCCACTTACCCAAGTCCAAATATTTTTCCAAATTTGATTTAAAATCTGGATTTTGGCAATTGGGAATCCACCCTGAAGAAAGACCCAAAACAGGATTTTGCATCCCCGATCATCACTACAAATGGAAAGTCATGCCCTTCGGGTTGAAAACTACACCCTCCTTGTTCCAAAAAGCCATAATAAAAATATTCCAGCCCATCCTCCATACCTCTTTAGTTTACATTGATGACATCCTGGTATCTAGTGATACATTGGAGGAACATGTCAACTTGCTTTGTCAGTTTGAGGCATTAATAACATACTATGGGATCATGCTTTCAGCAAAAAAGATGGTTCTTTCTCAACAAGAGATTGATATATTGGAATGCATTTTGTCCAAGGTGCATACAGTCCAGGATCACATATATGTCAAGAAATACTCAAGTTTCCAGATACCAGTTTCACAACAAAGCAGATCAAACAGTTCTTGGGTATAGTAAATTATGTGAGAGATTTCATCCCGAATGTCTGTACATACATTTCTCCGCTCACAGAAATACTCAAGAAAAATGCTCCATCATGGGGAAAGAAACAAGATGAAGCAGTCAGCGAAATAAAGAAGATTTCTAAAAATGTCAAGTCCCTCTACATCCCTTATGATGGTAAAAAGATACTGCAAACTGATGCCAGCAACGAATACTGGAGTGCCGTTCTATTTGAAGAAAAACATGGCTAGAGAAATATATGCGGATATGCTAGCGGAAAGTTCAAGGATGCTGAGCAACATTACCATTCCACCTTCAAGGAAATTCTTGCAGTAAAGAATGGAATCAATAAAATTCAATTTTTCCCTGATTCACATAGAATTTCTGATACAAATGGATATGAAGGCCTTCCCAAAGATGATCCAGATAAATGCGAAGATTATTCCCAATCCTTAGATTCTCAGATGGGCCCAATGGTTCTCTCCATACAAGTTTCACGTCAAGCACCTGAAAGGAAAAAATAATATTCTCGCAAATTTTCTATCTCGGTCGGAAGAATTCTCAAAGAGAATTACCGCAGGAAAACTAAATTCGAAGCAAAAGCTAATCAGCCACATCTTCATGCTTTCAAATATACCAGGAACAAGTTCATTGAAGCCAACAGATCATCCACCAGAGTTATTCAGCCTCATGGATCCCTTTGATCCGTCAATTATTATGGAAAGAAGAACTTATTATGAGCTCCACGTTTTTAGACAACATGGAGGGTCCATTATCAATCCTTATGGGGCCAATCCAGAATATCCATTCTTCCATATATTAATAGCACAAGCCAAGGATTTTCCACAAGAGTTATTATGGTTTTTCTGGTACCTATGCCATCAGTACTACATTTTCATGGAATTCAAGTGCAACGTCTTCAAATATTTTGACAACATTGAACCAGCTTTTAAAGCATTTTTACTATGGTTCAAGCCTAGGAGATATTGGATAAAATGTTTCAACGATTCCTACAACGCAAAGGTATTCATGTTTCATAGGCCAATGAAGATTATTAACGGAAAAGTCCAGGCACAAGAAAAGCCGTCATTCTGGTGGAAATTTTCCGTGTCCATTTTATCCATGGACGAAGAATCTAGTGAAGCACAAAGAATTATCTTCCAGCAAAATAGGTGCATCCTGAGAGAAATATGGCCAAAATATTGGGCAAGCTGGAATTATACCAGCACTCATCCTCACTGGGAAAAAGTCCAAGAAGAAACAAAGGAATATCAAACTCCGAATGAAATCATCCGGGAAAAAATCACTCATGACATCTCCAGATTAAGGTAGCAGATCACATCCCTCAATCCAAAAGAAAAGGAACATAGAGAAGAAGAACCGTCGAGTTCCAGGCATTACTACACAAGATCTCTGAAAAGATGCCTAGAAGACAAACCGAGAAAATCAATGGAAGATAATCATCCTTGTTAATCTCACCATAATCCCACATTACCTACCAAAAAACCATAAAAAATCATCTACCCATGCCAAGACAAAATTCCACCTCCTTGCAAACCATTTGGGTCCCACTTTCACATGCTTCCACATGCCTTCACATGCCCCGTCACATGCAGCACACTGTTTTCACAAGCTTTCACATGTTCCCACAAACTTTCACATGCTAAACCATGTGTATTTCACCCGTTTCACATGTTTTCAGCAGTTTTTAGTGGCTTTGCCTAAAGGTCCTTCATATGTAAAAAGGGGCCCACTTGTAGATAGGTTTTCCATGTAATATAGGTTTATTTAAATGTATGTTTTTCTTGTAATGAACTCCTAGTCCTATATAAAGGAGGTCTTGTAGTAGTTGAAAGATCATCATGTAACCTTTCTAAATCTTTGTGATATACTACATATGAGTTCCTTCTAAATTTCCTTCTTGTTCTTTCTTTCGAATGGATGGAAAGGCCGGTCCATGTATGAAAATAGAGTAAGAATACTCTAAGAAAGTTAGCTTGTTGTAGAACGAATATTTTCTGAGTTATAACAGTTAATGTTGGTTATAGTACAAAAGTTTTCTGAGTTATAAAGCTTGGCCAGCCGTCCCTTATGGGTTGTATAAAGCCAACCCCTTTGTAGGAAAACTTTTGTGACTATAAGCAAATTAACTGTTAGTGTAGCTTGGCAATAGCCAACCCTTTTGTAGGAAAACTTTCGTATCTATGATATAGTTTGCTTTCTTGGAGCCTCTTGCCTCTGTTCTCTATTATGTGGTATTGCTTTCTTGGAGCCTCTTGATCTGTTCTCTATTCTCTGGTATCAGAGCCAGCCCATCCTTTCGGAGGAAGGAACAGTTTACTAAATATGTCTGAGTCTTTTCCATCATCCTCTTCCCTAGAAAAAATGAATATGTCTCCTACTCTATATAAAACCTAGTCCAAAAAATATGATTTCCTCTATGAAGTCGATATCCTACCCGATGAATAGAAAGTATCTTCCACTGAACTACCCCTCATAAACCATTACTCAGATTTTGCTAAAAAATCATTTGCACCATGGACCCAAATCCGTTCCTTAGTCCAACACAAACCAAAAGGAGTCAAAGAATATGTTGCTGCCTCAAAACTTGACCACCATCCTATTCTTGCTACTCGAGAGGAAAAATTTATTACCCTCCAAATTCCAGATGATTTTCCTAGACAATGGAGAGATCACGGTTTCACCCATATCCATTTTGGTGCTATCCGAATTGCTCTCACTTATCATGGAAGAAAAGGCTAACCTGTTGTTACCCGACTTTCTCTTCTAGATACAAGATACTTGGAGTACCAACATGCAAATTTGGGTACTGCGGAAGTTACCTTAAATGCAGGGACTGTCTTCATAACTATTTTTCCAAATTTCAACATGTCCCTTTTTGATCCATACTTAACTGAAGCACTAAAAATCCAAGTCCAAATTCAAGGTGCCCCACAAGCCAAAGATTCTATCCAAGCCACTCTTCATCACCAAATGGCGTGGCGGGTCCAAAATCATGCCATGGATCTATGCCTTCCCGGAGGAGAAAATGCTTTACTCTTGAATATTGATGCTACCAAAGGAAACACCATGTGCACCCAAATACCCAGACAAATTTCTAGAGATGAGCTTGTCAAAATTCTTCCTGATTCCTGGATCACAAATTATGAAAAGTTAAGGGAACCATAAGAACCTCTACAATTTGGTGAACCAACTTTTACCAAAAGAAATGGCAAAACAGTTTCCATAAGCTTTGACCATTCCCATCTCAAAAAACCCAATAAAACCATCTTTTCCTACCAAATGATCTAACCCAAAGACACAAACCCTGACCCAGAAAGAGAACCTTTCTGGAATATACGAACTATCATGGAAGAACATGACTGGTGTAAATATTTTGACAAAGATGGCAAAAGAGTTTGGTGGTTCCAATGCCCCTTTATGGGACGCTTCCCTTGGGATCTCGGCTACGACTGCCAAGACTGTTTTGAAGATCCAAGTGGAGAATATGATGAACACCACCTGCGTCATTGGGAAAGATTTGGCCTCAACAAGGCTAAACCAAAATCCAAGAAAAAGGGGAAAATTACAGAAAAGAAATTTCGAGCCAGATATGAAAATAAAGACCCTTCAATTGGCTCATTACGCCGTCCAGGTAAATATGAATTTCTTGTCAGTTACAAACCCCAAGAATGGCCAAAATTACCAAAAAATTCTCACCTGTTCCTTCCTCCAGTGTTGCTCCATTTTGGTCTGAGTTTCTGACCAGCCCAATTTCTTCATCTACTTGTTCCTGTCTCCCAGAGAGAATGTTAGTTTCATCAAAAACAACATGCACACTCTCTTCAACACACATAGTTCTTTTGTTATACACTTTATAAGCCTTACTATGTGAAGAATATTCCAAGAATACTCCCTCATCACTTCTGGGTCAAACTTACCTAGGGAGTCTTTGCCATTGTTGTGCACAAAGCACCTACAACCAAAATCCCTAAGATGGGATATATTGGGATTTATCCCTTTAAATAACTCATAGGGAGTCTTCTTTACAAGTGGTCTAGTCATGCACCTATTTATGAAGTATCATGTAGTGTTTATTGCTTCTGCCCAGAAGCTATGAGGTAGTTTACTAGAAAGAAGCATGGTTCTACCCATATCTTCAAGGTTTCTTTTCTTTCTTTCAACAACTCCATTTTGTTGTGGAGTTCTAGGGGCAGAAAAGTTATGATCTATGCCATGTTCATCACAAAATTCAGCAAACTTTGCATTTTCAAATTCAGTGCCATGATCAGACCGTATTGATACAAGTTGATTTCCCAATTATTTCTGTGTTTTTCTAACAAAGGAGGTAAACATGTAAAATGCTTCATCTTTAGGTATTAGAAACAATGTCCAGGTAAATCTAGGATAGTCATCAACAAGCACCATTACATATCTCTTACCACCTCTGCTTAATGTTCTCATAGGACCGCATAGATCCATATGAACCAGTTCCAACGTCCTGGTGGTAATTATTACTTTCTTGTTTTTGAAAGAGGACTTTACCTACTTCCCCCTTGCACAAGCCTCACAAATTTTGTCTTCCTTGAACTTAATGTTAGGGAGACCTATCACTAGGTCCTTGGAGACTAGTTTGTTGAATTGATTTAGACTTGCATGTCCAAGTCTTTTGTGCCAAAGGAGGGGATCACTGTCCAACACACTTAAACAAGTTAATTCATTTTCTGATAGTCTGGACAGGTCTATGATATAGATATTATTCACTCATCCTTTAGTCTGCCTACATTCTCTTCTAACACGAGTTGAGAGTTGTCAGCTGTCTTCTTGCTAGTTCCTAGTTTCAGTTTTAAATTTTTAGATTTTAACTCTAGGACCTTAGTTTTAAGTGGATGAACCTGGTTCTTCAAGGCAGTGTTTTCATTTACAGATTCACTTACTCTGAGCTCCAGGTTCTTACACTTTGCTTTTAACATTACACACTCCTTAGACATCTGTTCTTTTTCTTTATTTATTTCTTCAGAATCATCAATGAAGTCAAGTAATAATTCAGAGAGTTTTTCTTTGGATAAGAACTTAATCTTGTTTTTTAGATGTGATATACTTACCTCTGATTCCTCATCTGATTCACCAATTGCCATGAGTGCTTGCTCATCTCCATCTTCATCATCTGATTTTTCATCTGAACTTTCTCCCCAAGCAGCAACCATAGCTTTTGTTGATGTTGTGGTTTTCTTGGGATGAACCAGTTCCTTCGTTCAGATCTCTCCCTTTTCCATTCAACTTCCCACTGAGGACAGTTCTTGATGTGATGACCAGTTTTTCCACATTTGTAGCATCCCTCGTTGGTGGGTTTTTCTGGTGCCTTTGCCTTGTTGTAGTTTCCACCTCTTGAGATGCCCTTTTTCCTGATGAGATAGTCTCTGAATTCCTTGGTGATCATAGCCATTTCATCTTCCTCCGGATCTGTTCCCTCAGTGATTCTCAGTGCCAGACTTCTTTCCTTCATGGGAGCATCCATCTCCATTGTCTGCCTTCTAAGTTCATAGGCATGGAGATTTCCTATTAGCTCATCCAAATATGAGGGTTGCCATGTTCTTGGATTCTTTAATAGCAGTGATCTTACTCTCCCAAGAGATTGGTAGAACCTTTGTCAAAATATTTTCAGCCATGTCTTCTTCAAGGATAGTCCTTCCAAGAGATTTTAGTTCATTTGTCAGAATAGTGAACCTAGTGTACATCTCTTGGATGGTCTCTCCTTCCTTCATAGAGAAATTCTCATATTGAGAATATAGTAATGAACCTCTGGATCTTTTCACTTGTGCAGTTACTTCATGAGCCACTTGCAATGTATCCCAAATTTCCTTGGCAGTGGTGCAACTTTGAATTCTACTGTACTCATTTGGACCAAGTCCACACACAAAACACTTCTTGGCCTTGGAATTCTTTTCCCATTTTCTTAAGTCTTCAGCAGTGCAGTTAGCTCTTGTCTTTGGCACATCTACTCCTTCAACAGTATTCTCCATGGTGGCCAAAGGACCGTGAGTGACTATGTCCCATAGTTTATAGTCTTCTCCAATTAAGTGATCATTGATCCTGTTCTTCCACTAGGAGTAGTACTGGCCATTGAAGAGTGGTGGCCTAGCAGTTGATTGTCTTTCCCAGTTCCCAGGTGGTGCACTCATCTTGATCTTTTCCTAAGGTGTTAGCTTCTTCAAGGATAACCTGCTCTGCTACCAATTGTTATTTATCTATGTCAATACCACACAAGAGGGGGGCTGCTTTGTGTGGTGAGCAATTTTTGCGTGCAGTAGTTATAGAAGGACCAGGTTCTTCTATGTGTTCCAACTCCTATAGTTTACGGAATGATAATTACAGAAAATAAAGGAACACATCAATTTTACGTGGAAAACACCTAGCTCAAAAGGTGAAAAAACCACGACCTACTTCCCAGTAGGATTTTCCCAAACTCTTCACTAAATCAATGAGTCAAACAACATTTACAAATAAACTCTTTTGTAAACCTAAGGACTAACTCTAATCCCCTTGTGGCAAACTAGCCTCTAGCTATTTGCGACAACCTTCAAGTTAACTCTAACTTGAATACTCAGTACCTATTACAAAATGCTTCTAGATAAAGCTGAAAGATACACTTTGTAATCACCTACTACAAATAAACTAGACTAAAAGACAACAGATGGAACTGGTTCTTCTAGCTGGTTCAAGTAGCTTCAGAATCGCACAGGAAATTCTCACACGAACTGCTTACAAAATTGCTTTGGTAATTTTGTTCTCAATTCTTGTTTTGCTTCTATGTTTTTGCTCACATGTTCAATAAGAACACTTGACAATATATAGGATCATTAGAAAAGGAGATATACTAGAATTCGGATGCAACTCTTCCAATTCGGATGCAACTCTTCCTTGGTGAAAAAGTTCTAGCTGACCTCAACTCCCTAGATCCTCGTCTATCTTGATTTTGTCCTTACTGAATAAGGAGTCCATCTCCCTATCAATTTGCAACCTTTCCGATCAGGAGATATATCTTTAGATCACTGATTGTGCTTATCTCCTGTTTATGATAACCTCACGTGACATTAACTCTGCATGTCTATGTCTCCAATGATGGACCTGGTTCAACTCTGAATTCATTTGTCAATCTTCAAAACCATTCATCTTCTTGATCCAACATAAGGTAACTAATGTGATTGAGTTGCTAAATAATGAGGAAAAATAGGAAGAAATTCAAAAATAGCCAGATTTACAAGTGGTCATTCAAAAATAGCCATTGTCTCAAAAGTAATCGAAATTTAGTCATTTATCTTTAAAAATCTGAACGAAAATACTGTTCAAAATCCGAAAAATACTCCAGCATTATATACTTGAATTCCAGTATAATATACTAGAGTTCCAATATAACTATATCGGAACTCAAGTATATTATATTGGAGTTCCAGCAAAGTATATCGGTCCAGCATAATATGCTAGAAGTTCATACACAGGTGATCAAATCTCCAGTATATTATGCTGGAACTTTCTGCGTGTTGGAGTTCCAGCATAATATGCTGGAAGTTCATACACAAGTGCACCGAACTCCAGTATATTATGTTGGACCGGTCTTTGTTGCAATAAAATAGTGGCTCTTTTTGAATGACTTGGCAAACGCTGGCTATTTTTGAATGACCAGTCCGAAAACTGACTAGCATGAGCTATGTTTACGGAAAAATACCTCATTACCATATGCTACACTATATTTGTACGTAAGGTGCTACTAAATTTGGTTGAATTGCCTACGTCACTGAACCTATCCATTTTTCATGGAGAATATATGTTTTAAAAAAATTCAAAAGCTTTTGTGCTTTTAAAACCATCGTGTAAGAGTCAAACTAAGTAAATTGGAACGATGGGAGAACTATTTGCAGCATATTTGTAAGAAGGTTCCTCATGGGACGTTTGGTTGGACTTCCAGAATAGTTAATCCATGTCTAACTACGTAAAATCAACATAATTTATTACTATGTTTGGTTGGTATTTTAATTTTCGTATAAAATCTTGCATGACTTATATAATGTTTGGTTAGATTTTACTCCTCCTTGCATAACTAATATCTACATGATTCATGTGTAACTCATGTCCGAACCAAACAACGCCTTAATTAAAGTATGTATACATGCACTAGACTTGCCTTTTGAATTTTGATAGTTAGCTTCTAATTTCAAATGGAAAATATTTTGATGAACTCGGTATCAACTTTTGAAGATCTATTTGATTTTATAATACTCAAGTTTGTTAAAATACATTTAACTGTATTCCTTTAACTAATTGACTGATATTCAATACAATGCTAATAATAAAGTTCATGTTAGGCTCTTGCTGGCACGAGCCATCACCACTATAACTAGTTAGATAATAAATTCACTAAAGTTATAGTTTGTCACTTGAACTGGTCTTGTAAATTAGGTATCGTCTGCTCAATCTCAAGGAATATTAAAATTATGTACTTTGTCTAATAAGTTATCCGGCCCGTCATTTTGAGATTTATAGCATCGATCCCCTATTAAATGCTTCCTCCGTATCTATTTTTGCTATTGTGACTTGCCGGGAGGTTCCATTTTGGTTTTGGAGTGTTTTGGGAGACTTATTCCTCAACGGAGGTTTAAGCATTTAGGATTTGGACCGTCGTCGGAACTGTGAAGACGACTCCGGTGGGGTTCCGTCGGTTCTGTTAGCTCTGTTAAGTGATTTTGGACTTAAGGGGTTGTATTTTGGAGGTCTGTAGCTCATTGAGGCTGGAAATGGCGAAAGTCCAAGTTTTGGAGATTTTGACCGGCAGAAGGTCATACCTTAACAATAATATCATTTGAGGAGTGATATGTTCCAATTATTTGGAAATTGTTCACCGTTCATCGTACCAAGCTTGTAAGATCCCTTTTCGATGATATCGAGGACCTGATACAGTCCTTCCCAATTTGGGCCGAGTTTTTCTTCGTTTGGATCTCGAGTATTGAGGGTGACTTTCCTCAGGACTAAGTCCCCGATTCTAAAGTGGTGAAGATTGGATCTTCGATTATAGTACCTTTCGATGCGCTGCTTTTGTGCGGCCATTCGGACAAGGGCGGATTCCCATTTTTTATCTAGTAATTTGAGGCTTGTATTCATAGCCTTGTGATTTGATTCTTCCGTTGTGTATCGAAACCTGACGCTAGGTTCCCTAACCTCGACCAGGATCAAAGCTTCGGTGCCATATACTAAGTAGAACGATATTGCCCCCCGTACTGAATTTTGACGTTGTTTGATACGTCCAAAGGACTTCGGGCAAAATTTCTCTCAATTTTCCCTTAGCGTCGTTCCATCTTTTCCTTAGGTTATGAATGATTGTCTTGTTTGTTGATTCGGCCTGTCCGTTCCCACTAAGATGATACAACGTCGACAGGATCCTTTTTATTTTGTGATCTTCTAGAAACTTTGTTATTTTGCTGCCGATGAATTGTTTTCTATTGTCGCATACGATTTCAGCAGGTATCTCGAATCGACATATGATGTGATCCCAAATGAATATAACTTCTTTTTCTCTGACATTCTCGAAAGCCTGTGCTTCAACCCACTTAGAGAAATAGTCAGTCATAAATAAAATGAATTTGTCTTTACCCGGGGCCGATGCCAGAGGGCCTACGATATCCATTCCCCATTTCATGAGCAGCCATAGGGATAAGACTGAATGAAGTTGCTCTCCGGGCTGGTGGATCATCGGTGCCTATCTTTGGAACTTGTCACATTTTCAAACAAATTCCTTATTATCCTTTTCCATATTGGCCTAATAATATCCCGCTCTGATGACTTTGTGAACCAGTGATTCAGCACCAGAATGGTTTCCGCAAATACCCTCCTGAATTTCTCGTAGGATATAGTCGGTGTCTCCCGGACCCTAACATATTTCCAACAGTCCATCGAATATCCTTCTGTATATTGTTCCATCTTCGGCCAATGTGAATCATGCAACCTTTGTTCGTAGAGTCCTTTATTCCTTAGGGTCCAATGGGAGCTTCCTGTTTTTTAGATACTCGATATATTTATTCCTCCAATCCCTAGTTAGGATTGTGGAGTTTATTTCGTCATGGCCTTCTTCTATTACTAACTTCGAAAGTTGTACGACAGTCCCCGAGCTAATTTCGTCGTCTTTGACTGATGACCCCAAATTTGCGAGGCCGTTGGCCTCACTTTTCTTTTCTCGAGGCACATGTTGTAGGGTCCATTATTTAAATCTATGTAGCCTTACCTGCAGTTAGTCCAAGTACCACTGCATTCGATCGTCTCGAACCTCGAAGGTTCTGTTGACTTGGTTTACCGCAAGTAGGGAGTCACATTTGGCCTCGATGACCTCTTCTCCCAAGCTTTTATCTAGTTCGATACCTGTAATCATGGCCTCATACTAGGCCTCATTGTTAGTCAACTTAGAAGTTTTGATAGATTGTCTAATTATATTTCCTGTGGGCGGCTTCAAAATGATGCCTAGCCCGTACCCTTTCACATTCGAAGCGCCATCTGTAAAAAGTTTCCACACCCCCGAAGATGTACCCATTTTTAATAAAAGCTCCTTTTCGACCTCGGGTACGAGGGCTAGCATGAAGTCGGCCACGAAGTCTGCTAAGATTTGAGACTTGATGGTTGTTCGGGGTTGATACTCGATATCATACCCACTGATTTCGACGGGCATTTGGCGAATCGGTCCAAGAGTTTTCACTTATGCAAAACATTACGAAGAGGATAAATGGTCACCACACAAATTGGGTGCCACTGAAAATATGGTTTTAATTTCCTAGAGGCACTTATTAAAGCAAGCACTAATTTTTCTAAGTGTGGTTACCGGGTCTCGGCCTCACCTAAAGTTCGACTAACATAGTAAACATGAAATTGAGTACCTTTCTCTTCTCGAACTAGGAACCTAATTACCACGACTTCCGAGACTGCTAAATATAAGTAGTGTTGCTCATCCGCTTTCGGAGTATTAAGCAATGGTGGGCTCGAGAGATACCGCTTCAATTCTTCCAACGTCTTTTGGCCTTCAGGGGTCCAAGCAAAATTGTTCTTCTTTTTGAGCAGTGAGAAGAACCTGTGACTTCAAACTGAAGACCTCGAGATAAACCGCCCTAAGGTCGCTATCCGCCCTGTTAATCTTTGTACGGCCTTAACGTTGTCCACGGCTGTGATGTCTTCGATTGCCTTGATTTTATCGGGGTGGATTTCGATCCCCCGATTTGGCACCATGAAGCCGAGGAACTTGCCCGAACCGACCCCAAATGCACATTTCTCTGGATTGAGCTTCATGTTGTATTTTCTCAATATATTGAAGGTTTCCTACAAATGTGTTAAATGGCCCTTTGCACGCAGGGACTTAACTAGCATATCGTCAATATAGACCTCCAGTGATTTACCTATTTGTTCTTCGATTATTTTGTTCACTAGATGTTGGTAAGTGGCACCAGCATTTTTTAGCCCAAATGGCATTACATTATAACAATAGGTTCCATATTTAGTAATGAACGAAGTTGTTTACTGATCCTCCGGGTTCATTTGAATTTGATTGTACCCGGAGTAGGCGTCGAGAAAACTAAGGATCTCGTGGCCGGCCGTCGCATCGATCATGCGATCGATATTCGGCAGAGAAAAAAAGTCTTTGGGACATGCTTTGTTTAAATCATTATAATCTATGCACATCCTAAGTTTGTTCCCCCTTTTAGGGACTACAACTATGTTTGCTAACCATTCGGGATATTTTACTTCCTGAATGGATCCTATTTTGAGAAATTTTGTTACCTCGTCCTTGATGAATGCATGTTTTACCTCGAACTGGAGCCTTCTATTTTGTTTTACCGGTCTGAACTTCGGGTCCAGGCTTAATCCATGTGTTGTGATCTCCGGTGGGATCCCTATCATATCTAAGTGGGACCAACCAAAATAATCCATGTTATCGATAAGAATTTTAATGAGTTTTTTCTTGAGTTCTGGGGTTAACCCCATAGCACGATATACCTTTCGATTGGGTAGGTATTCGATCAATATAACCTGTTCCAGTTCTTTGATTGTTGATTTGGTAGCTTCGAAATCTTGGAGGATAATGAAGGATCGAGGGATCCAGTAGTCGCCATCCTCTTCCGTTCCTCGCTTTTCCGACTGAGTTGAGGCTGGTGGCTGTGGTTGCTATATAACCTCCTGTTTTCCTTTGACCTCTGATCCCTTTGTTGATGAAAGCTCCGATATCGGTATTACCTTATCAACCGCGAACATTTTTTTTTGCAGTATGTTGTTCCTCATATATTGTTTTCACTCCATCCGGCGTCGGGAATTTTAGCATTTGGTGAAGAGTTGAAGGGACTGCCCTCATATTGTGAATCCAGGGTCTTCCGAGCAGGGCGTTGTATCTTATATCGCCCTAGAATAGTCCCAGCTACGTTTACTGGTAAAATGATTTCACCTTTAGTTGTTTCGCTGGCTATGTTGAAACTATTTAGGACCCGAGATGCGGGTACGATTTGATCTTGTAGGCCGAGCTGCTCCACGACCCTTGATCGAATAATATTTGCCGAGCTCCCTGGATCAATTACAACACGCTTAACCTGAATTTTTTTTATAAAGATAGAAATTACTAGAGCGTCATTGTGAGATTGAGAGATTCCTTATGCTTCCTCATCGTTGAATGATGTGGTGCCTTTCGGCACGTAATCTCGGGTCCCTTTTTGCCTAGTGATTGACACTTTAGTGCGTGTGAACATGGGCCCTTGTGGATGATCGACCCCAACGACGATCATATGGATCACATGTTGTGGCTCTTCCTGCTCATTTTTCCTGTTGGCGTCCCTTTCTCTGAAATGGTTTTGGCTAGATCGCTCAAGAACTATCGAAGGTGGCCCGCGTTGAATAGACGGGCTACCTCCTCACTCAATTGACAACAGTCATCAGTTATGTGGCCATGTACCGTGGTACTTGCATATTTGATGGGGGTTTCTTTGGGAAGGATCGGTTTGTAGGGGTCTGGACCATCTAGTATCTTTGATTCTCCCAATGGCAGCCACAATACATGATGCCTCGATGTTGAAGTTGTACTCCGATAATCGTGGTGCCTCTATAGGATCGGCATGCTTATCAAAACAACTGTTTCTCATGAGTCCTCGAGAACTTTGTCCTCGATCGCTCTTTTGATCATTCTGGATGGGATTGCGTCCTGGGCAGCTATTTTTGCGATATGCATTGTACGACTGATATCGGTCTCTGTTCGATCGAGGTTCCCTGTCGATATCCCTCTGATTTTTGCCTACGGGCCTTTTTCGGATATACAGAACCGGAAGGGGTTCCCAATTGATCATCCACGACCCTGATCTTCGACAGGTACCGATTATGTATATCGGCCCAGGTTACCGCCGGATATTCAATAAAATTCTACTTCAGTTGACATGATGCCACCGAACTACATTCGTTCAACCCCTGAGTAAAGGCTTGAACAACCCAATCGTCTGTTACCGGTGGTAATTCTATGCGTTCCATCTGGAACAAAGATACGAATTCCCACTGCATTTAGTTATCCTTTTGTTTCACTTTGAAAAGGTCTGATTTCCTCGTCACAACCTTTATTACCCCATCATGTGCCTTTACGAAAGAATCTGCAAGCATGGCAAATTAGTCGATGGAATTCGGTGGTAGATTGTGATACCAGACCATTTCTCCCTTCGATAGAGTTTTTGAAATTATTTTCAGTAGAATAGATTCGATCTCATCATCTTCCAAATCATTTCCTTTTATGGCGCCTGTATAGGAGGTGACATGCTCATTGGGATCGGTGGAACCATTGTACTTAGTGATTTCCGGCATGCGGAATTTCTTGGGAATGGTCTTCGGAGCCGCACTTGGGGGGAAAGACTTCTGCACAAACATCTCAGTCCATACCTCTTAAAATCGGCGGTGCCACCGATATTTGGTCAACTCGGGCATTGTACGTCTACTTTCTTATCATTTGCCTCAATTTTCTTTTCTCCCGATTCCATTTGTTTGGTGAGATCCTCGAGCATTTTCATAAGGGTGGGGTCAGTCCCCAATTCATTGGCGTTTGACCTTTCTGGCACTGGTTCGGTTCGGGGGCGATTTCCGGTTCGACCCCACTCAGCACTCGATGCTGATTTTGTAGCTGTGCAATAGCGGCTTGTTGAGCCTGTAACATCTCGAATATTAATTGGAGACTGACTCCTTTATCTCCTCCGCCAGGCGTACCTCGACCACCAGATCGGCCTTCTGTGTGTACGCTTCCTTCGGGATTAGTGTCCAAATTTGCATTTAAGGTGATATGCGAACTGACATCGACTGATTGACAATTGGTGCTCCTTCGAGATCGGCCTGAGGCACCTCGATCCCTGGGGCGGCTATATTGTCGTTTTCCCCATGAAATCCGAGGCCGTTGTCACTATGTGTTGATGCTGTTTGTGAGTTTGACATGTTTTATCTTGAAAACAAAAATACTTACAAGAACAAGCGTAAAATAGTGTGTGTTATCGTAATTAGTATTGAACAATCACTATTATCCTTAGCCCCATGGTGGGCGCCAAACCATTTACCCTAAAACTTGGATAACAATTAAACTTATATTGTGGTTTTAAGGATATGGGATTTCACTCAATACCAATTGATAAATATGAAGATAAATGATAGAATTGAATTATAAGTAAAACAAACTAGTTGTTCAGACAGAACTCAGCTCTCGAGTGGAAGTACTCTCAAACTGATAGGTGCAAGAACAATAGGAAAATAGAGTAAACTGATGAATAATAATGTAAGCGAGAAAGGAAGAATTATATTGCTTTTCCCTGTGAATAATGATGTCTTACAAATGATTAGAACTCCTCTTTATATACCAGAGGAATTCTACTTATGGTATAACTCTAATTACAAAAGGAAATCATATAATTAGCTAATTAACCGCTTCTTATTTGATCCATTCCGAGATTTACACTGTGATCCTCGACCAGTCACGGATATCTCGCTCTTCCGTCATTATGCCATCTCCAATATCACTGGGTGTCTGTCTTTCTTGGTTTCGATTGTTACCAACCTCGATCTCGAAAGATATTCCGATCTCGAACTCGATGCCTCAGCTTCGTGATTTAGTCAAAGTCGACCTTCGATGCAACATTCTGATCTCGATCAAATAGTAAAATCGGGTGGCCCCGATTTCAACCCTGTATAATAGTGAAGTGTTGTTATATAGGGATGCTTTGTATTTTCGTTTATTGTTCTTCATTTCAATTTAGTTATTGCTTGTCCACGTCTTAATCTTTTATACGTATTTCCTTAATCAATTGTCAATTCCGATCAAAACACCAAGGAATATTAGACGTGGACTGATTAACTTTTTAGACATAATATTTACACTTAAAGAAACTACAACACAAATATTGAAAATTATTGTCTAATTAATATTATTTTGTAAAATTCGTAAAGTCACAATCTCTTTAGAATATACAAGCGTGTTTTACTTATTTCTTGAACTTCTTCTGAATCAAAACTATAAAAAAAATATGAGTAAAATATTTGGCTCATCTTAACTAGGTTTGAACGTGTACTTGGTAGGATAAAATATGAGACGAAGCTATAAGGTTTTGCCGAATACATAGCCATACTTATAGCTCCTCCCTTGATATATAGTCATCAATCATCATCTGCTCAATTTGAAGGAAGTGTTAAAAATATTTTATCCACTATTCACAAATTTTACTTTTTTTTATTTTTTGAAGTTGGGTTGAAAAGACAAATGCCACATCAGCATGTCCACGTAGAAAGTTACTGTTCTACTTATGTAATGTTTGAAATGCGCCATAGCGGACGCTTTATTTAAAAATCATTCTTTTTTTTTAGATCGGTACGGTAACCTTCCCCATGAAAGTGAAAGGAAGCGACAGATCAAGAAATAGATTGGTTCTAGGCATTAATAGAATGGAGAAAATATTCCACATAAAACTTAGCATTATTAATACGAGTATTGGTTTCACTTTTCTACCAGTAACTCTCAACTATCCACAGTTGTGATGGGATGG
>ML345556.1:0-78998 GCA_005239505.1 Nicotiana paniculata | reverse complement strand
CCCAGATTATATTTGCAGCGCCCGTTTAGTCTTTCTATAAGACATAGTTGAGCGTGATCAGAGCTCTAGTTTTGTGATCATTATATGTCAATAGCGATGTGAGTTACCCCAAAAGAAGAACGAAGGGTATATGAATAAGTGGGGTAGCTCAGCGGTGTTGAGTCAACATGGTAAAGAAGAAATTGGTCGCCGGTGGTTGAGGCAAGCCTACGAAGAGGACGACCAGCCAGTGCAATATCAATTACTTGACTCAGTTCTTATAAATGCTTTTGAGATTTGTTTCTCGGGCTCTCTATAATACGTGGCGCTTAAGGTTTGAACGGTTGCGTCAGGTCATATGACGGTGTTAGAATATGCCATCAGGTTCGATAAGTCAGTCCGTCATACTCCTACTTCGGTTCATATAGCCAGAGAGCAAGTTCATAGACTCATCAAAGGACTCAAATATGATTGTAAAATTTTTTCACGACTCAGGGCTGGTTGATACTTCATTTCGGCGAGTGATAGAAATTGTCCTAGACTTTGGAGAGTCATATTTCATCAGAACACTCAGGCTACGTGCCCCATTGCATTTATAACTAATCTCACATGACCAGCTAGGGAAAAAGGAGTCGGAATGTCGAAAGTGGAGGTCAGATTCCTAGAGGTGGAGACCCAGCCTAATGAAAGAAGATTATTGCGAACGTGCAGCTGTTTGAAAGAAGATTATTGCGAACATGAAGCTGTTTGATAATTCTGTAATTGGCTATGAACATCCATTAAGAAAATAGAGGCGGTGAGTATGGGCAGCCTTGCGTATATTCCAGTTGGTGAGATACCATTAGCTTCAGACATTTAGACGTTGGCTAATCAGTTCGTGAGGTTGGATGTTTCCCCCAGCAGTGTTCTAGCTTGTATGGCCGCTCGGTCTTCTCTAATTGAGTGTATCCGGGAGCGGCAGGATGATGACCCACATTTGATGGTCCTTAGGGACACAGTTCGGCACGGTGGTTCCAAGCAATTTATAGTTGAAGATGATGGTGTTTTAGGATGCAGGGTTGGTTATGTGTGCCTAATGTTGATGGCCTTCGTGAGTTGATCCTTGAGGATGCTCACAGTTCTAAGTATTCGACTCACCCCGATGTAGCCAAAATGTACCAAAACTTGAGGCAGCATTATTGATGGAGAAGGATGAAAAAGGACATTGTTGCGTATGTGGCTCGTTGCTTAAATTGTCAGCAGGTAAAGTATGAGCATCAGAGACCCGATGGTTTGCTTGATCAGATAGAGATTCTTGAGTGGAAGTGGGAGCGTATCACTATGGACTTCGTTGTTAGGCTCCCACGGACTCAGAGGAAATTTGATGTGGTCTGGGTTATTGTGGATAGGCTGACTAAATCAGCACATTTCATTTCTATGGTCAGTACTTATACTTCAGAGCAGTTGGTTGAGTTATATATTCGGGGGATAGTTCGCCTTCATGGTGTGCCCGTGTCTATCATTTATGATCGGAATATGCATTTTACTTCGCACTTTTGGAGGGCAGTTCAGCATGAGTTGGATACCTGAGTGGAGTTGAGTACAACATTTCACCCTCAGACTGACAGGTAGTCCCAGCGTGCCATTCAGATATTGGAGGATATACTCCGCACTTATGTTATTGACTTCGGAGGTTTGTGGGATCAGTTCTTGCCGTTAGCAGGGTTTGCTTATAATAATAATTATCAGTCGAGCATTCAGATGGCTCCTTATGAGGTGTTATATGGTAGACGGTGCAGATCGCCAGTTGGATGGTTTGAGCCGAGAGAGGCTCGGTTATTGGGTACAAACTTAGTTCAGGAGGCCTTAGATAAGGTCAAGATTATTCAAGAGAGACTTCGTGCAGCTCAGTCTAGGCAAAAGAGTTATGCTGATATGGCATTCATGGTTGGAAAGAGAGTATTGCTTAGTGTGTCGCGTATGAAGGGTGTTATGAGATTTCGAAAGAAGGGTAAGTTGAGCCCTAAGTATATCGGGCCATTTGAGATTCTTGATAGAGTGGGAGAGGTAGCTTATAAACTTGTATTGCCTCCAGGGTTATCCTCAGTTCATCCGGTATTCCACGTGTCTATGCTCCGGAAATATCATGGTGACCCGTCCCACGTGTTAGATTTCAGCTCTGTCCAATTGTACAAAGACTTGACTTATGAGTAGGAGTCGGTAGCCATTTTAGACCAGCAGGTTTATCAGTTGAGATCTAAGAGTTATCCTTCAGTTCGAGTGCAGTAGAGAGGCCAGCCCGTTGAGGCAGCTACTTGGGAGTCCGAGTCAGACATGCAAAGTAGAGATCCACACTTGTTCGTCAATTCAGACAATTTTCTACGTTTGTTCGAGGACAAACGTTTGTTTTAGAGGTGGAGATTGTGATAATCCAAGGGGTCATTTTATGAATTTAGACTATGTTCTATGCTTAATAGCCATAAAAAGACTAATTTTAAATACCTCGATTTGCGTGTACATTCCGGGCATGAAACCGAAAAGCTTTTATGTGAAAATATGAGAAATAGTGATTTCTAGAATTTAAATTTGATTATAGTTGACTTTGGTCAACATTTTGAGTAAACGGACCCGGATCTGTGTTCCGACAATCCTCGGAGATCTATAGTAAAATATGGGACTCGGGAGTATGCCTCTAAATGAATTCCGAGGTCTCAAACCTTAGAAATCAATTTTTGAAAGAAATTATTTTTGCTGAATTATTAATGAAATAAAGAAATAAATTAACCTTTGAAACCGTTGGTATCGGGCCCGTATTTTGGTTCCGGAGCTCGATACAGGTTTGTTATGATATTTAAGCCTTGTCTGCGAAATTTGGTGAGAATCGGAATTTATTTGACGTGATTCGGACGACCGGTTGATAAATAATGAACTTTAAGTGTTCTTGAGAAAAATAATGAGTTTTGAGGTTTAATTCATAGTTTTACATGTTATTTTCATGATTTGATCGCACGAGCAAGTCTGTATGATGCTTTTAGACTAGAGTTCATATTTTGTTTAGAGCCTCGAGGGCTCGGGTGAGTTTCAAATAGGTTTGGGTTGTGTTGTGCTCGTTCTTCCTTATGCTTCAACGTCATTTCTTCAAGCATAAATGATATCATATTGAATAAATGAGCTCGATTTCTATTTTGAATGAAGTATTAGATCTGTACCGTAATAACGGACCCGTAGCAAAAAGAATCATCGAATTTAGACATCGTATGAGGATTTTATGGTCATTTTACTAAGGTTGCCAGATTTTTCAGGTTAATTACGAAATTGCCATTGCCGGCGTATTAAAAATCTGAACTATTTGCGAATATTAAAACATACATATCTCCTTCAATATAAGATCAAATTGAGTGATTCAAAAACCTAACTTGACTAGAATTTTGACAAAGAATCTATTGAAGACATAAAAATCGAGTTTCGGGATTGTTTGGCATGAGAAACGACGCAGAATAGCTGATAGAAAAATATATATATAACGGACAGACTTTTTCTTCTTCAAATCATCGAACCCCACAGTCCTAGGAAGAAATTTCTTCACCAAATATCACCCCCAAGTCATAGTTTATCAATTCTAAACTTTACTCTTTCAATTACTCATTGTTTTTCATCACTTTTAAATCAAAAACTAAGAATTTTCATGGTAAAAATTGAGGGTTTGGGTAGAATTAGGGAATTTTTTAAAAATCGAATCTTTACCTCGAATTGAGGTCGGATTTTGAAACTAATTATATATTTGGGTTCGTGGGTAAATGGGTAAACGTAATTTGGTCTGAACCCCGAGTTTAGACCAAGCGGGTCGGGGTCGGGGTCGGGTTTTTACTTTTTTGAGAAAACTTAGGAAAAATTATAATTTTCAGTAAAGTTAGTTCCTTTAGGATTAATTAATGATATTAAGTAAATTGTGATTAGATTCGAGTGTATTAGAGGTGAATTCAAAGGGAAAACTATAATTGAGCAGTGAGTGGCCTGCGAATTTGAGATAAGTGTTTGGTCTAACTTTGACTTGAGGGAATAGGTGTCCCCACTTATTTGCTATGTGAAATACATGTCTGTGGTGTATAGGTGATGTGACGAGTATCTATACGCCACCAAATAGTCTGTTAAACATGATCTCTTCCCCGTTCCCAAGTTAATTGATTCCTGGCTTAATTGTTCCATATTCATTATTGTTTCTACGATTACTTGGCCTTATTCCGTTGTTGTTAAATATTGTTGTGGTTATTTTGGAAAGAGTATTGGTTGTTTATTTGGTTCCCTTGTGGTACAAAACGGTTGAGTACTTTGGCATTTTTCTACGAGGCACATATATATTTATGTTCCTGTTGCTTTCATTTTTGATAATATTGAGGAAGTTATGAGAATTGCAGTTTAACTGTCTTAGGACTGTTGAGGTTTACGTGGTTATTTAATTTCAATCGATTATTGCCAATTGTTGTTGCAAGTGTGTTAAAAGTGTTGGATGTTCTCTTGATTCTATCATAGTACGTAAAGATTGAGCTGGGTTGACAGCGTTACAATGTTTACATATATTCTGGTTGGTTTTATTGTAAAGTGATATTGGTTGAAGCTTACGAGCTGTACTATTTTCTGTTTTACAATTGTTAAAATAAAGGTGTTGTGAAAGGTTTGGCCTGAACTGTGAATGTTTTTTATGAATAAAAAAAATTGATTGTGATAAGGGGGTTGTGATAAAGGTGGATAATTAATTGTGATACGGGTGAACAAATTGATTGTGATATTGTGAATAGGTGGGATCGGGTTGCACGTCGCAACAAGACAATGGTAAGGGAGAATATGCATGTTTTACTGTTCATAACATAAAGGTTGGAACACTCATTATTTTATTGTCATTATTTCATATTCTACTTTTACTTTTATTTTAAGTGAAATTTGTTCTGTTTACAATTGTCGAGACACAAATATTGTGAAAGGTTTTGACTTGAATTGTGAAATTATAAATAAATTGATATGATATGTCTGGTGGGAGCAGGTTGCACGCCGCAACAAGGAGTGATAAGGGTGGACAGGTGGGAGCGGGTTGCACGCCGCAACAAGGAGCGATAAGGGAGGACATTTATATCTTTACTGAATTTCAAAGAAAATAAAGATTTGAAAAGCTTAAATGTTTATTTTATTATTCTTCACATTTTTGGTACTACTTTTATTTAAAGTTAAAGTTTGAAAACTTGGAAATATTTTTGAGAACTGGTTATAGCTGAGACCTGGAAAAGTCAGTTGAGTTATTTTATTATCGTTGCAGTATTTAATTATTTGCTTAGATTTCCTTCTTCCTTCATATATTATTGTCACAGGTTATATTGCTAAAGACCCGCCGTAGCCTCATCACTACTTCGTCGAGGTTAGGCTCGGCACTTACTTAGTACATGGGGTCAGTTGTACTGATACTACACTCTTCACTCTTTTGTGTAGATCCAGGTACTAGCCAGCAATAGAGATTTTTAGAGCAGCCATCTATTCGTTCAGAGACACGAGGTATATATGCCATCGTTCGCAGATCCAGAGAGTCTTCTCCTATTTTAATATCATTGTTTTAGTATATTCAGAAAAGTTACACTATTTCTTTCAGCCCAGTTTTGTAGTATTCTTTAGTAGTTCGTGAATTGTGATACCAGACTCTTGGGTAGTTCTAGATTTATTTAATTAGTTCGTGGCTCGCTTAATTTATTGTTTATTTATTTTATATTTGGAATTAGTTATTGAAAGCCATTAGATCGAGTTTAATTTAAAATTATTCTATCCGGTTTAAATGATTAATTAAAAAAACTAGTTGAGCGAACTCTAACATTGGTTTGCCTAGTAAGTGTGGTGTTAGGCTCCATCACAATCCCTAAGGTTCGGGGAATTTGGATCGTGACATAAATGGTTATAATCAACATTATTCTTTATCACCCAAAAGGTAAACAACACCCTTAACAAATAATCAACGATCAACACACCAAACCTATAACCGTTCATAATTTTCTATCAAACTCATCAACTCAAATCTCAAGAACTAGGGTCTATAATCATTAAATCAATGCTAGAATCAATTAGAAGGTGAAGAAATTACCTCTTTGAAGTTCAATCCCCTTAAATTCGAGTTCTATGGTTCCTTCTCTCAACAATGATGTCCCAATCGAATATCTAATGATATGGAGGGTTTAACCATGTTAATAAGATGTTGGGAAATTAAATTAACTTAGAATCACAATTAGAACTTACCTTGGGTGGTGGAGGAACCCTTAAGGAGTTAGGTTTTTGAGAACTTTCCTTTCTAGAGCAAGTTTTATGTTTTGGGGATGTGGGGGACCAAGTAGGGTTTTAAAACTGACTCTCCAAGTTCACCCCTGTTCACCTGTAGGCCTGACCACGCACCTGACCGCGTAAAATGGCAGGAACACTGCCACACGTGCGCGGCCGCGCTCGGGGCGCTTATATTGTACATTGTTATGTAAAACACACATAACCTTTTGCACATAAATCTGTTTGGGTTCCACAATATATCGTTGGGAAGCTATTTCAAAGGCATACATTTTCATGTTTTGCATTTTCCCAAATACCTTACATGTTTTTCATTAAACCTCCTGCAAGACTGACCTTTTGTAAACTTCGCAGATTTTATCGAATCTTGTATACCTCGCTCTTCGTCTTGATTCTAAAATAACTATTTCCACCCATACTCATAATAATAGAACTTCACATGTCTAAAATGTAACAACACTACTCATTTAACACATCCATACCTATGCCAAATTTACGGGGTGTGACACCTATGGTCCACTAGGATTTGGACCTACTACTTTGGTCGTTCTAGAAATCTCTCAGGATGCTCAAAAATGATAAAGGTAGGCCCACAATCAAAAAAATTAGGACAGCACATAGTTAACAATTAAGGGCTCAAATTGGCCTCCTCACATAGACACGACTGCACCCAAATAGTTATAAGATCATGCTAACAGTGTTCCAAATTGCTAAGTAAGCAGCTGTAGATGGAAAGATTTGAAAACGGAGTATATCGAATGACGCAAGACCTAGAAGCATGATCTATATGTGATTGAGCGATTCAAGAGTTCAAATAGAATCTTACAAACTGCTGGTTTTAAAACATGACTTATTAAGACCCTATGGGAATGATCTCTAGGCGACTTGTGAACGGGAACCAAGAACATCGAAAGCGCATAGGTATTCGCCTTTGATCCTATAGACTTGATTTTAAAATGAGCAGTAACATCATATAGGCATGATATCTAGACAATAATATCCGAGAAGCAAAGTTATTGAGAACATACACTTGTTTTATTCATCCCTATAGGTATGTTATCGAAGCAGCAGTATGCTGAGAATAGTATTAGCATCAATTTTAATTAAACGTATTGAGGTATTATAGGCATGGTATCTAGTGTGACAATGAGCAGTCAACAAGTCTTGTTTTAATTCCTATAGGCATGCTTTCTAACGTTGCAAGTCATTATATTATCCTGAAGTCATGCTTTCTAGGTGAATAGACAAACAAATCAGCACATGGCAAAGATAAATAGCAAATAAATAAATTTAACCTATAGACATGTTTTCTATTCTTTCATGCAAAAAATAGAACATCCCCGTCCCCCAATTTCACTAATTACCTAATTGATTTTTAAAAATTATTGCAGGTCCAGAATAAAAGAATATAGGTTCAAATACTACAAACTGAGATGAATTTAGGACCAATAATGTGATGAGCCAAGGGGTCATTTTATAAATTAATACTCTATTCCATGCTCATTAGCCTTAAAAAGATAATTTTATCTACCTCGATTTGTGTGCGCAGTCTGGGCGTGAAACCGGAAAGCTTTTATGTGAAAATATGAAAAATAATAATTTTAGGAATTTAAAATTTGGTTTTAGTTGACTTGGTTCAACATTTTGAGTTAACGGACCCGGATCCGTATTCTGATGATCCCGAGAGGTCCGCAGTAAAATATGGGACCTGGGCGTATGCTCGGAATTAGATTCCGATGTCCCTAGCCTTAGAAATTAATTTTTCAAAGAAATTATTTTGATGGATTTTTAATGAAATGAAAAAATGAATTAATATTTGAAATCATTGGTATCGGGCCCGTATTTTGGTTCCAGAGCCTGATACAGGTTTTTTATGATGTTTAAGTCTTATCTGTGAAATTTGGTGAGAATCGGAATTTAATTGACGTGATTCGAACGTCCGATTGAGAAATAGTGAAATCGAAGTGTTCTTGAGAAAAATCATGAGTTTTGAGGTTAAATTCGTAGTTTTAGATGTTATTTTCGTGATTTGATCGCACGAGCAAGTCCGTATGATGTTTTTAGACTTGCGTGCATATTTGGTTTAGAGACCCGGCTCGGATGAGTTTCGGGTAGGCTTCGGGATGTTTTGAACTTGTAAAATCTGGTGTCATAGCTGCGCTGGTGTGCCCGCACCTGCGAGCCTTAAGCCGCAGGTGCAAGCGGAAGTCGCAGGTGCGACCAAGCCTGGGCTCCCTTACGTCCGTAGGTGCGGACTCTTATGCGCAGGTGCGCGACCGCAAAAGCGGTAATGTAACTGCAGGTGCGACCCCAAGATGCCCAGCTCCATTCCGCAGAAGCGGAAGATTTCCCGCACGTGCGCAAGCGCAAGTGCGAGGGTCAGGCAGTGAGTTCATATTAATTAGAACTCCAACCCTTTTTCTTCTTATTTTTCACAAGGGTAGAAGACCTAGGGTGATTTTCTCAAGGCTTTTTCTTCCAAAATCATAGGTAAGTGTTCATTAACTCTTCTCTTTCAATTACCCAATGTTTTTCATCACTTTTCAATCAAAAATCAAGAATGTTCATGGTAAAAATTGAGGATTTGGGTAGAATTAGGGAATTTTGTAAAAATCGAATTTTGACCTCAAATTGGGGTCGTATTTCGAAACTAATTGCTTATTCGGGCTTGGGGTGAATGGGTAAACGTAATTTGGTCCGAATCCTGAGTTTGGACCAAGCAGGCCCGGGGTCGGGTTTTAACTTTTTTTGAGAAAACTTAGGAAAATCATAAGTTTTCAGTAAAGTTTCTTTCTTTAGCCTTAATTAATGATATTGAGCTAATTATTATTAGATTCGAGCGGGTTAGAGCAAAATTTGAAAGGAAAAGCGGTAATTGAGTTGTGAGTGGCCTGCGAATTTGAGGTAAGTGTTTGGTTTAACCTTGGCTCGAAGGAATAGGAATCCTCCAACTTAAATGCTATGTGAATTCGCATGTGTGTAGCGTATAGGTGAAGTGACGAGTATCTATGCACCACCAAATTGTCTATTAAACATGATCCTTCCACGGTTTCCCATTTATTTGCTTCCGGGCTTAATTGTTTCATGATCATTGAGGTTTATATGTTTATTTGGATTCGTTGATTCATTGTTAAGCATTGTTCAAGTAATTTGGAAGTGTTGGCTGTTCTCTTGATTTTGTTATTTTACATAAGGATTAAGCTGGTTGTCAATGTTACAATATGTATATAAATTCCGGTTGACTTCGTTATGAAATGATAATTGATGAAGTTTATGAGTTTTACAGCTTCTGTTTACAATTGTTGATATAAAAATATTGTGAAAGGCTTGGCCTGAATTGTGAAAGTTTTTATAAATAAATTGATATGATATGTCTGGTGGGAGCGGGTTATACGCCGCAACAAGGAGTGATAAGGATAGACAGGTGGGATCGGGTTTCACGTCGCAACATGAGAAATAGGGTGATATATATAGGGAGAAGCAATAAGGGTGGACAGGTGGGAGCGGGTTGCGCGCCGCAACAAGGAGCGATAAGGGTGAATATTTATAATTTTACTGATTTTTGAAAATAAGGATTTAGAAAACTCTAATTTTATTAAAAAGGTTTTCATAATTTGATTTTAATTGTGATTTAAATTGAAACTTGGAAATTTTGAGGAGTCGATTATACTTGATATCTTAAAAGAGTTATCAGAGTTGTTTCTTTTATTTATTGTTGCAAGTTATTGGTTATCGATTTTGTTATTATTATTTCTTTCTTGATTTATTATATATATTGTTCACAGGTCATATTGTTAACGCCCCTCCGTAGCCTCGTCACTACTTCGTCGAGGTTAGGCTCGGAACTTACTCAGTACATGGGGTCGATTGTATTGATACTACACTATGTACTCTTTTGTGCAGATCCAGGTATCGGCCAGTGTTAGGAGATCTTAGTAGCTGAGCATTTTCGTTCGGAGACACGATGTAGATCTGCTGGCATCCGCATATTCCTGGAGTCTTCTCCTCATTAGTTATTTATTGTTTTACTTCATTCAAAACAGACATATGTTTTCTTTCAGCCAAATATTTGTAGTATTCTTTAGTAGTTCATGAATTGTGACACCAGACCCTAGGGTAGTTTCTAGTTATATACATAGTTCGTGGTTCGGCTTATTATTGGCCTTTATTAGTATTCATTTTTTTTAAAATTATTTCACCGTGTTTACGTAAATATTCAAAGGAAAATGGTTAATTAAATTTCTAACATTGGTTTGCCTAGCAAGTATGGTGTTAGGTGCCATCACGATCCCGTGGGTTGGAAATTTGGGTCGTGACAAATAAACAAAGCAAACCCAAAGGAAAATAACTCATTGACGCCTGGGCCTTCAGCAGGCCCTTTCTCCACACGAATAGCAGACCCAGATCTAAGTACACTCCAAACATTAGTGTATATAAAATTTCACAGCTCTAACTCACACATGGAACCATATTAAGCCCAAAAGAATGACTCACTTACCCAGCAATTGCAGATTAACGCTACCACATAAGTTAAGGAACCACACATGATGATCAATTAAACAGCTCTGAAGCCTACTAACAACAATTCCCCATTGGGACAGGATTCTATGACATACTGGCAGAATTCACATAAAGCATATTGGCAGAATTTAGATAAAGCATATTGTTACTTACATTCTAGAAGCTAGAGTGATAGGATTGGTCAAACAAGGGGCTTGAACATGAAAACTAGGAGAATCAGCGAAGCTCAGTTGTAACATGGTAAGTTTGACATGGAAAACAAACAACATAGGTTAATGATTGAGCAATTATTCACCAGGGGAAAGAGTGTAGCATGCTGAACATAAACACAACATTAAGAGAGTGGAGGAGGCATATCACTTGGGTTAACAGGGTAAGCATATAAGACATATACAAGATAAGCATGCTAAGTTTTCTAGAAAAACAATTCCAAACTAAAGCATGATCTAGGATTAGTCTAAAAGGGACTTTAGACCTAAGAGTCTTAATCATGAAAGTGTGATAGAGCCATAGGCAGGGGAATAGCAATTTTCACATGAGATTCTAATACACATAACAAACAGGCTTGTAGCCATGATCTACAACAGTCAATAAGCAGCATGTTTGCCTAACATGCTGAGTATAACACAAAGATTCCAACATAAAAAGAACTCATGGTAGGAAAACATATTAACTTAAGGTTAATAGAACAAGCACACTCCAAGGCTTATGCCAGTTTACTATGCATAATAGAATAAGCTAAGTATATGACATCCAACTAGAAGTTTTAGGCAATACTAAAGAGTGCACGATTGAACAAACACAACATTAGAGTTCTCAACAACAGAGCAACATATTTGGCTAAATACTGAGATAGTAATTGGCACATAAGGTTCATGTAGGCATAAAGCAGGGGAAAAAATAGATCATACATAAAGGATTTATCAGAAAGAAGTTCACTCAAGCAAGTTTTGGGCAAGAGATAACCCCCTAAGACTTGCAGTGCAAGAATCCAAGGCAAGGCTTGAGAAGGGACTCATGACAAACATTAGGTGACCAGAATAGAATAGCAGGCCTAAGGTAGTTAGAAATCATTAAAATTGCACATATATAATGGGCGTGCATCTAAGCTTGAAGTTCAAGCAAGTTCAGATGCTAGAAAAGCACAGGGGTACAAAATAATTGCAAGCAAACAAGTGTTCAAATAGAGGTAAACAATAGCATATTGATTCACAAAGGCCTGGATGACATGAGCATACAAAGCATGAACACAAGGAAGAGAGAACAAGATAGCAAGAGTCTCAATACTTACCAGTCTGTAGAATTAACGAGCAAATAAGGTAGAAAGCTAAATGCAAGCAGCAACTTTCTTATCAGTAGCAAAGAGAGAGTAGCAGAAACCCCAAACTTCCTAGTGTGTCAGAGTTCCCAAGGGTCTCAGATGAACCCCGGGCAGTTCTCACACTGAGTGTGGTCAAACAATCAAATTCCGGTGGACTTGGCTTTTCGCCGGCCAAGATCCCGAGTTTCAGAATAGTGTAGAGTAAGTGAGGGAGAGAGAATAACAGTAGTTGGGTCCGTTTTGGGGATTTAGGGAAGGGGTTTATATAGTAGTAAAGTTTAAACGAACGAACAAGGAAAACAGTCAATCAAACATAATAAAGGAAAGAATAGCATGCAAAATATATTTAGAATTGGATTAGGAAAAAACCAAGGCAAACCCTAGTTTGACAAGAATCAAAGATTGGCTGACGGTCTTGGTGAATCGGACCTATATAGCCTTGTTATAAATGTATACAGACGAAATATTATCTAGATCTAAATGAATGAATATTGTTTCCCCTTATTGGGAGCCTGGTACTTGCCAAAAATTGGCAAGTAACAAGTAATCATGTAAGTAAAAATGAGACAGGGCACATAAGGTAAGGGAATCATGGAATGATTCCATATTAATGTCGGGGTTGGGGAGGATTAAGGGAGACAACGGCTAGGGTTTTAGAGAAGATAGAGGAGGAGGAATGAGAGGGTTTGGGGTGGCGGCTTATTAGGGAATGAGATTAGGGTTCGGGGCTTGGGTACTTAAAATAGAGGGATGGTTTATGTGTCGTTAAGATTAAAAG
Source organism: Nicotiana paniculata (assembly GCA_005239505.1). Classification (NCBI taxonomy): domain Eukaryota; kingdom Viridiplantae; phylum Streptophyta; class Magnoliopsida; order Solanales; family Solanaceae; genus Nicotiana; species Nicotiana paniculata. Next base: position 66,111 of record ML345556.1, on the reverse strand, counting down.
TGAGGTGGGGCAGGTCACTTAAATGGGTTCTGACCGGATCTCACTTGGTTGTTTGGTTTGGGCCAGGGTCATTAGGCTAAGGATGTGGGGTCTTTGGTCGTGGGGTCTTTGGTCGTGGGGTTTGAGATTATTTGGTCAAATTTTTGCACCTCTTGTTGGGCTATAATTAAAATACACGAAAATTAAATAAAATAAACTATATATGGTTAATAAAATGATAAAAATGCAATTTTTGAAACGAATACTTTAAAACAATAAATTATAATTGCAAAACTAGGGAAATATTATTTTGACCCAAATAGCATAATAAAGCCAATCGTCGAAAAATAGTGGTTATAATTGAAAATGATACAAAAATTCAAAAATAACTATATAAACTAAATTAACATATTGCATGTGGGTACAAATAATTAATTTTGATGAAAAAGGCACCCCAAAATAATTTGAAGGGATAATTAATAAATATTTGAATCATTTAAATGCAATAAAATCATTTTTAAAGCTTTACAATTACAAAAATACTTATATGACTCCTATAAATTGGGTAATAGTGCAAAAATAATATATTAAAAGTATAAGAAACATTTTATAAAATATGAAGATAAAATTGGGTATCAACACCAATGCATCACAGTCAATTAATGAAATTTTCTTTGCTGATATTGGGACTCCTAGGTATATGTTGGCACCGAAGATATTAGACTTAGAAGCATTAGTATAGAGTACTGATGAGTTCAAAAAAGTTTTCAGGCCTCTAAGCATCATTAGGACTGAGTGAAAATCACCTCTGTTGAATAGTAGGTCATCATCAGCAAAGCATAAATGATTGAGTTGTAAGCTTTTGCATATTGTGGGATAGTAGAATCCTTCCGGACTAACTATAACATTCATTATCCTCGTGAGGTACTCCATGCATATGAAAAACAATAAATGGGATATGGGATCCCCCTTTCTTAGCCCTAAGCCTATGATATTTTCATATATTCCTCCATTAGAGCCAGTATGTATTATTTTGTAGTGATGCAGGCCATTATCCATCTTATAAATCTCCCTGGGAAGATAAGGGCATATAGAATTTCTTGAACAAACTCCCACTTAACTGTTTTATAGGCTTTCCTAATATTAATTTTGATTAGGCAGCTTTTGTAGAGTTCATCCAGTTGTACAATCTCACTAGGTCCTGGCAAATAAGTATGCTTTGCACAATGGTTCTATTTGTGACAAATGCACGTTGATTGTGTGATATGATTGTAGTGAGTACCTCCTTGAGTCTATTGCACAACTTCTTAGAGATTACCTTGTATATTGTATTGCATCAGGTGTTTGATACTAAATTTTACCCTCACACTTTTTCAAATAGTATATATACTTTCAAAATATCATTTTGCATCATTATTTAATTTACAAGATTTATACAAGCATTTTCTAATCATCCAAATTTATTATTTACACCCACATGTATGTTTTTTAAAAAATTTAGTTCATTTCACAAAATTATATTTGTATTTTTGAACTATTTATGTAATTTTGCAATAACAACCTATATTCTACACATGATCATATTTATTATATTATTTATACTAAAATAGCATTTCTTATATTTTGTAATATCATTTTAAAATATTTTAATGCATAAATAATATTTTTTATTATCTACTACTCATTTTTATAATTTATTTTGGATGTATTTCTTGTATTTAATTCGTCGCCCTATTTTGAGCTAATTTTCGGACCAAACAGACCCAAATTATTGGCCCAAAAATCCCAAATCCATGGCACAATTCCTTTAATCCCAAACCAAACGACCCTTTTAACTCAACCCGATCGCGACCTATTAAACCAACCTGCCCTACTCGATTTTTAATCTTGGCCATTGATCTCTCAAAATCAGCAGCCCACAATTACCCTACCACTTTTAATTACCCAACCCCGAACCCTAATCCTCATTTTCCTAAGACTCCCCCCTCATTTCCCTCGTACTCCTCCTCCCTCCTTCATAAACCCTAGCCGCCTTCACCAACCTTCTCTGAATCTGATTGATTCATGGATTCCTACCATGATTCACTTACCTTTTATGGATTATCCCATTTTTCCTTACGATGCTATGGTATTACATAGTACTTGCTCTATTTTTGGCAAGTACAAATCGTCGAATCAAGGAAAATCAGCTCGTTAAGATCCACACAATATTTCGTCTATATACATTCATAGCAAAGCTATATCAGTCCGATTCACCAAGATCTTCTGCCAATCTTTGATTTCTGTCAACTAGGGTTTGTCTGGTTTTCTCCTAATCTGATTCAAAATCGATTTTGCATGCTACTCTTTCCTTATTTTTTGTGGTTCGATTGATGTTTTCCTTTTCTGATTTTTGTTAATAGAGCACTATAAAAACCCATCCCCTAACTTGTAACGATCTGGCCGGTCGTTCTGTGAGATTAGCATGCGATCGTATGGGAGCTTCTGCGATCGCGTAGTGTAATTTGATAGGGCAGCAGATTTGTTCTTCGCAATCGCATGGGAGCTTCCGCGATCACAATGAAGAAAGAGGCATGGGGAGGCAGTTTTTAACTTCTCATTTCGGGGGTTCTTGGCCATAACTCATTTTTCCATTAGAGAGCTCGGGGGAAGGAGATTTTGGATGAGATTTTCAGTGGGATTCTTGTGGTAAGTGTTCTTCAATAATTTGTGGTTTAATTTCATGAATTTGTCTTTATTTTTACAATGCAAATTGAGGAATTAAAGTAGAAAATTTGGGGGAAATGGGAGGAAAAAAATTGGAAATTTCTTTTGAGGATTTGAGTGGGCAATTGTGGTCCGATTTTGGTGTTGTTGGTATGTATAGAATCGTGGGAGGATGAGGATTCTTGTGATGTAAATTTTATAGAATTCTGAGACGTGGGCCCGGGGCTCAGATTTGGCCAATTTCGGAAATTGTGCTTAAAATTGATAGCTTTCGATTGGGTTTTGTTCCTTTAGCTTATATTGATGAGGTTAATCTGATTTTGGTTAGATTCGGATCATTGGGAGCCAATTTGAGGGGCAAGATCATGGAGTAGCTTTTGGGCTGTTTAGAGGTAAGTAACGATTGTAACTCTAAACCTGAGGGTATGAAACCCAAGTATGTTATATTGTTTTGATAAATGAGGTGAAGCAAATGCTAGGTGACGAGCGTGTGGGCGTGCACCGAAAGGGATTGTGACTTGGTCCGTCCCATAGCGACTATTAAGTCGCGTATTCGATTTGAAACCTTGCGATATCCTGTATTTTAGAAATTTATACTTGTTTATGGGATGTGAGCCTTGTTTGGGGCCTTGTGCCGACCTGTTTAAACCCTTAGAGGTACTTTTACACTATTCTCACACTATCCTGATAGAACAATTGTGAACTCAATCATGTTTTCCTACTTGTTGTTATTTTCACTATTATCGCAATGTTTTGAAACTCTGAGAGGTATTTTGGGTTGAGTCCCGTGAGTTGAGATGAATTGGCCGAGTGGCTTGTGAGGAAGACTGAGTGAGGCCGAGAGCCGAGTATGTAAGAATAGTTATGGATAGGGTTGCACACCGGAACAATATATATGTCATATATTACATATGGATCGGGTTGCACACCACAGCAATATATATGTTATATATGGATCGGGTTGAATGCCGCATCAATGTACATATTGGATCAGGCTGCACGCCGTAGCAAATATAGCGCTTGGGCTGTAGGAGCCCCTCCAGAGTCTGTACACCCCTAGTGGGCGCAATCGACTATTATATGGGATCGGGTTGCATGCCGCAGCATATGTTATAAGGATCGGGCTGCACGCCGCAACAGTATATATATATATATATATATGTGTGTGTGTGTGCGTGTGTGTGTTTGTGTGTGTGTGTGTGTGTGTGTTGGACCGGGCTGTCCTCCGCAGCAGTTGTGTGTATTCATGGTACTTTCCGAGTACGAGTGTTTAGTGTGAGCATGAGATACTGATAGTAGAGTCACGAGTGACTGAGAGGCTTGCCCGAGAGGCTTTATTTGTGAGTGATATTGTTCCCGGCGGGCTTATAGTTTATAAAACTACCGTTTTCACTCTTCTTTACACTAAGCTTCTGATGATAATGTTATTTTTATACGATATTTAAATGGAAACTGGAGTTTTATGAAATATTCGGAATGTAGATTCCTGACTTGATTTATTTCTTCCCACTGTTACTCCTTATATGGATTCACATGATTTATAAATGCTCGTCACTGCACTCAAGTTTTTAGTTACTTTGATTACTTACTGAGTTGGCATACTCACGTTACTCCTTGCACCTCTGTGTGCAGATCCAAGTACCGAACCATCTCCCTAGTTGATTTTTGGACGTGCTTGGAGTTGTTCGAGGATCCAGGTAGCTGCTCAGTGTCCCCAGCTCACCCCATTTACTTTCCTCAGTTCATAGTTTTGTCTTTTGTACTTTAGGATTTTGTAGTAGCAAGTCACCTTATTGTAAAATTGTATTCATAGTCCTAGATGCTCATGACAATTGACTCCAGGTTTTGGGGAAGTGTATAAATTGTTCATCTCATTTTGCTGTTTTAAAATCTACTAATTTTGGGAAACTATGAAATATTATAATAGTCTAAATTGGTTGGCTAGCCTAGTTTCATGATAGGCGCCATCATGGCCGGCATAGGATTTGGGGTCGTGACAAGTTCCCCTAGGGACAAACCTTACTCATTGTTGTTCTCTCACTCTCACTTGTTCTAAGTTATTCTGAAACTTCGGCGCTTGGCCGGCTGAAAGCCAAGGAAAACAAAATCCTCTCTATCTACCTCCCTAGTGCGAGCACTGCTCGGGGCTCGTTCAAACCTCATGTGAACTCTGACGCACTAGGATTTGGAGTTTTGTTATTTTTATTACTACAGGAACTTGGTGATTCTCTTCTATTTGTTGTTAAATCTGCAAACTTGTAAGTGTTCAAACCCTCGCAACTATATTTCTTCCATGTTTGTGTTCATGTTTCTGAATATCTATGTTATGTGGACCTTTGTAAGCCAATATGATATTGTACCGACCTTGCTTTGAATTATGCAATTCTTCATCAGAACTTGTATAAGTTTGTATATGTTCATTGATGTTTAGTTAATTTGGAAGAATTCTTGGCTGTTATGGTTGTTTAAGGTTGTCGTTTTTATGTATGCTTAAATTCTTACATTGATCATTTAGTATTGAACCCTTTCTCATACCTCACTTTGAACATTTGTACGGAGACACCTATGGAATTAATGCCTGCCTAGAATTTGCCTTAATAAGTCTCTTTCTGTTGGACCGTTTATATGTATTATTACCTTGCAAATTGATCCCTGACCATCCCATGTTACAACATTGTCCTAATATCTAGCCTAAATATGTTTCTCTGCTATGTGTAACTTTGATGATTTTATTCCTTTCTTGTCAATCATGTAGTCTTTAGCATTGCCTAAGACTTCTAGGATAAATGTTCCACTTCTTCTCTTAATGATCGACTGAAAGGAGTCCTGATGTCTTCTTGTAATGTTAATGTATAGATGATCTATTATTTTAATAACAATAAGTTTCTTTGGAATCTCTGTGCTATGATCAATGCTCATCACGTTAAGTTTCAGGTTCAACCAAATGATATGTTGGCCAAACTGTGCCACTAGTATATTGTTATGTTATTTGTATCCATATTCTCATTAGACCATCATGTTAAAACCTTTATGTGAAATTTGTACTGTACTTGCTTCCTTCCTATGATTATGCTAGATTGTCACTTAAACTTTAGGTTTGACTTGAATCATGCTTTACTTTAAAAATCTATGTGGAGTGGCTTTTAGCTCATGTTGCTCAATATTGTCCCTTCAAACAATTTTTTGAAATACAATCATGAACCTGCATCACATATGTCTCATGTACCTTCCAATTTAATGTTATCCCATCTATGTGCCTTTGGCTTATAGCTGCCTAAGTGTGAGGACCCGGAGTTTTTCTTAACTAATTCAGTGAGTAGTCATTTTGTTAGGTTGTTCATTTGCCCCTACTGGCAAGTGAATCCTCCACTTCTGCCTGGTATAAGTCCACATATGAGTTTGAAGCTTGTAATTGGTATAATCTAATACTTGAGTCGAGTTTGGGTCTGGGTTTACTGCTGGTGCGAAGATGAGCTTGTTGAAGGCCCAGGCAGTACTAGGTTATCTCCTTTTGGGCCTGCTGTTGGGCCTACTGTTGTTCCTTGCGTAATATTTATACTTCTATTCATTATTTATGCCTGTAATAATTTGTAAATAAACAATTGGGAATTTAGTGAAATTGGAGAAATGGGTATATTCTAATACTTTCTTAAAAGGGTAGAAAACATGCCTATAGGGTCTATGTGATCTATTTGTTATTCTGTCCAACTTGCCATATACATTATTTTGTTTCATGTATTGTACACTAGTAGAAACCATGTCTATAGGGAATCACACACTCACTTACCTTGTCCATTATTAGAAGCATGAGTTTAAATACTTACTTGTTCCCATGTCTATTGCACTGCACTTACTAGATAACATGCCTATAGGGTTATATTAATTTATGCTCTGCTAATCCCCATCTAGATACCATGTCTATAAGGCTCTAACTGATTAACTAATCGATTGCTTATGTTGTTTAATTGTTCTAATTACCTAGATAACATGCCTATAGGAATAAGTGGTAAAATCTTCCAACTATTAGTAGAACCTAACAACAAATAATGCTACTCATTTAGAAAGCATGCCAATAGGATCAAACAAGAGTAATTCTGAGTTTCGTGATGGTTATCACTGCTCCTTTGCGCAAATCACTTAGGGATCATGTCTATAGGTTTTATAATCTATCATCGCAATAATCTGAATTGCAGCACTGCCTTGAGACTTCTTTCTTAAACTGAGTGGTCACTTAGAAACTGATGTCTATAGGTTTAAAGCAACACCTCGAATTTGAAACTGCCCATAATTTAAAATTTGCTCGTGTGCATTTGTTGTTACGTGTGGAGGCTATTGGGCCTTAATTGTCTTTACGTGAAGTCCTATCTGTTTTGAATGTTGTTTAATTTTTACCATTTTGATCAGCCTAAGTAAAGTGTAGAACCACCCAAATTAGGTCCAAAGCCTGAACCATAGGCGTGGGACGGGTAGTGTACGCATAGGACGCGACTTAGAACTGAATTAGAACGCTTTAGGTAAACAACTTCAACATAGTAATCGGGTAGCAGGAGATGATAGTATGTACCCGCTGAATAATATGATCAACTTCTATCAAAAGGGAGTTGTGAAGTGTTATTTATGATACACAGGGTGATCCTTTGGCCTAAAAAACTTAGGACCCCCATTTTCCTTTATACACTTAATCATTAATATAGGCCATTATATTCGTATCCTTATAGTCCTTAAGCTTGGTACCAATTCCCATTGTGTTATAATGAAACTCTTCGACTTTTATTTTTCTCTTTGTTATTTTATCACATAGCCTAATCCACATAATCTTAAGTTCGGTCGGGACCCACAGTTGTGGGCCTCGAAGAGTTCCTAACACCTTCTCTTCGAGGTAATGCGAGCCCTTACCCGATCTTTGATAACGCAAACTAGTTAAAATATAGTTATTTTCATAATAGGAGCCTAACGCACCTTAAAACCCGTTATGTGACGACTCTTCTATTTTAATACTTCCTTAAAAAAGTTGTCACACGTCAAAGCTCGATTTCGCAAGAAAAAGGGGCGCGATATCAGGCTATTGGTCTGCAATCACTAACAGACTCTGCATGGTTGCTTTTAGGTATGAGAGTGATGACTGTGTTTATTCATTAGCTTCAACATCTTACCATTTTCAAAAAACTACAGCACTGCAGCACACAAATCATTCCTTATTATCTCCCAACTGTCTTTGAAAAATCGACTTCCATAGCAATCGGGACCTGGGGATCTATCTCTTGGAAGTGCCCATAGGGCTGGTTTATTGTCCTTTCCTGTGAAGTCTGCCTCCAGCATGCTACTCTGTGGCCCTGACACTATTGACCCTTTCCAAACTAAGTTTCTATTGACATGCTCTCTTTATGTAGCTCTTGTTCCCAGTAGCTCTTTATATATAGTAGTCCAAAAACATTTGTTGTTATCTCTTCCATTTCTGTTTTTGTTTCTCTCATGGCATTTTTAATTGTAAATACTCTTGTTGCATTTCTTCTACTCTTCATGTAATTATGGAAGTATTTTGCATTTTGGTCACCTCCCTGGATCCATTGTGCTTTACTCTTCTTTTGTAAGAATAAGATCCTTGCCTTATTCCACCTCTAGCATTCTTGAGCTAGCTTTTTTTCCTCCTCTATCAGTGTGAAGTTCTGTGAATCTTGTTGTATAGTATCTTGACATGCTAGCAGTTGTCTCATTGGTCTCATTGCTTCCTCTTCTTATAATTGCACTGTAGTGGTTATATAACCCCTCATTGATAAAATGGAGCTCTGAAGTTGGCAATTGAGTTAGCCAATCCTTGTGAGTCAACACTCTATCTATCCTGCTATATACTCTATCAGTCCCTTAACGCTTGTTATTCCACGTGTAAAAAGCTCCCAATGATTTCAATTCTTGCAAGTCACATTGGTCTGACATTGTCGGAATTCTCGCATTTCTCTCATTGTGGCTGCACTCCCTATTCTTGCATTAGCATTAAGAATACAATTAAAATCCCCCATGATTGCCCATGCTCCTTGTACATGGTTGTGTATATCTTCAATATCCTTCCACTGTGTTCTTCTGAGTGCCTGGTCATTAAAGCCATATATAATAGTTGTACAAAACTGTTTGCCTGTCCCTCCAATTCCCACAAAGATTAAGAGAAGCTGCAGTAGCTTTGTTCCTCTTAATCCTTGTCTCCAGCAGGCCAAACAAATCAACTTTAGCATTATGCATAAATAGGTGAACCTCTTTCTGCTTTTTTGGTTTGTTTAAGCCTTTGGTGCTCCAAAAACCAATATTATCCATTGGTAGGGGGATGGTCCTCACCCCACCCTTGTCTAGGTCTTTCATCTACCAATCCTCCCCATGATGGAAGGTACTGCCTTGTTATCCCCTAGGTTGTACCTGATCCTTTGTTTTAGGATCATTTAGAGCATCAAAAGTTTTTCCTGTTGAGATTGCATGAGTTCTATGGTCCATACCCCATTTCTCCGTGACACTACTTTTTTCAGTCACATTCTTATTACCCTTTCCTCCAACTTGTTCCATGCATATTGTTTTTGTATATCTCGACCAACCCTATTATTTTTGTGTTGTTGTTTCTCTTATTCTTTTGGAGGCACCTCTGTTTTATTCTATTCCACTTTTCCTATGTCTTGCTTTGCTTTTTTTTTTTTTTTGCCTCTTCCTTCTGTTGTTTTTTACATTTTTTTCAACTCATGCCCAAAGTTTTTGCTTTTTGGACATAGTGTTGGCTTCCATTCATAATGTACTTCTTGTTCCACTATTTTTCCATGTTCATTTGCAAACACTATCATTGAAGGGTATTTCTTATTCAACAATATTTCCACCAACACTCTTGCAAAGGATAGCCTCTCCTTATGTGTTCTTGCTCTGTCAGCTCTAAGTGGTTTCTGTACCAATCCAGCTATTTTTGCTAGGGCTCATTTCCCCCATTATTTGATATCCAATCATGTTAATCGGATCCACACTGTAATTTTGTCCACCGGCTTCTTTTTCATGTCTATCTCTGATTTCCAAGGCTTGACTACAAAAGGCTTTTTATCAAACATTAGGACTCAACACTGTGAAACCTGACTATGAATATTCCTCTATTCACCTATGATATCTTGTCAATGCCTAATGATCCCCAAATTCTCTTGAAGTATCCGTCCATCATCACTGTTTGAGGCGGGTTTGATCCCAATATGTAACGTATTACTGCTGAATTCCTAAATTCCATTTCCTCTTTTATGACCATTGTTATTTTAACATTATTGCAGCTCTGTTTGTAACGATCTGACCGATCATTTTGTGTACTTGCATCCCATTTTCCTTTTTGATGCTTCAAACATGTGTAATTTTAGATTTATGAATTTTAGGGTTGACTGGTTTCGTTCCAGTAAGGTTTCGGGTTAATTTGGACCTTTTGGTTCTTGGCTTAGAAGCCTAAGTTAGAAATGTTAAACAAAGTTTGAGTTTTGTAAAAACAATTCTGGAACGGTATTTTGATGGTGTATCATGATTTTGCACTTGGGCATATGCCCTGAATCGAATTCGGGCGTCCGTAGGTAGAATTTTATTGTTTTGCCGAAAGCTGCCAATTTGAGATTTAAAAGATTTCTCAAGTTTGACCGTAGGTTGACTTTTGGCTATCAGGTTCGGAAATTAGTTTTGGGACTTGAAATAGGTCTGTTATTCTATTTAGAACTTGTTTCCAGAATTTGGTGTCATTTGGAGTTGATTTAATATGATTTGGACGCTTAGTTACAATTCTAAAGGTTCTTGAAATATTCTTTAAAATTCATGTGCTTTGATGTCCGATTCGTAGTTCTAGATGTTATTTTTTACGATCGCACGAGCAAGTTCATATGATATTTTTAGACTTATGTAGATGTTTGGTTTGGAGCCCCTAGGGTTCGCGTGAGTTTCGGACGTGTTTCAGAAAGGTTTGGATTGAAAACAGATTGATGGTGTGTTGGTGTTGTAGTTATGGCAATTGCGAGTGCCAGCTTCGCAATTGCGAACATGATAGGGGGGCTCAAATATCGAAATTGCGATACTTGGTTCGCATTTACTAAGATTAGGCATAACTTTTGTAGTTTGCAATTGCGATCATTTGGTCACATTAGCGAGAAGATCAGACTTTGCAATTGCGAGGCCTATCTCGCATTTGCGACCTCTCCTGGGCATGACATTTTCCGCATTTGAGGGTTAGTAGTATCGCAATTGCGACATCTACAACTGAACGTAAGGGCTGGAAAGTCGAGATTAAGTCTCATTTTTCATATCTTAGAACTCTAGACTCGGTATGTGGGAAGTGAAAGAGGGGATTTTCATCTACAAATATTGAGTAAGTGATTTTAATCAATTTTCAACTATATTTCATGATTATATCTTAGATTTTACATCAAATTTATGAGTATCAAAGAAGAAAATTGGGGATTTTTGTCAAAGTTTGAAAAATGAAGATTTGAGTTTTGAGAGTCAATTTGGAATCGAATTTGAAAATAAAATACATATATGGAATCGTGGGGTTATGGATAGTCGGAATCTACCCTTGGACCCAGGTTTTGACCGGACGGACTCGGGGTTGACTTTTGTTGACCTTTTAGGAAATGTGTAAATATCATAGCTTTATCAATTATAATTGGTTTATCTTGCATTACTTGATGCTATTAAGTCATTTTTTGTTAGATTTGAGTTGTGTGGAGGCAAATTTTAGGGAAAAAGGCTATATTCGAGGATTGATTTTGACTAGTTGAGGTAAGTATCTTGCCTAACTTTGTGTGGGAGAACTACCCCTTAGGATTTGTATTGTTTGTGCTAATTGTATTATGTGAAAAACGTGTACACAAGGTGACAAGTGTGTACACGAGCTATATGTGGTATTTTGACCAGTTTAGACTTTTAGACTTCTTCCATGCATTTAATTGAATTTGTTATAACATGTTATATCTTTCATTGTTAAATGTTCTCTCACATGCTCTAATTGATGTTGTGAGTATTTATTCTATCCTTTGTTTGTTGCAATTGCTCTTATATGCTTTAGTTGAATTTACTACCTCTCTTATTGTCTTGTTGCTCCTTTACAGTTAAATTTACTCTTACTTTAAGTTGTTATTTCGTGGAATTACTTCTTGTTGGATTATTGAACTTGAAGTTGTGAAAGCCATTATCACATTGAGGTTGAAGTTGTTAATTGTTGAGATATCTTTACTTTTTGAATATTCCTCATTCATTTTGTTGTTATTGAGATTCTTGTACACATTGTGGTTGAGCTATGGGCTATATGTTGTGGTAACATTGGTATCATTGATTTTGAAAAAATGTGGCATATAGACACTTGTGGTGCGAGTTGTTATTATATTGTGATATTGATACACATGTGGTAGTAAAAGTATAGGGGTTGATACACATGAGGTGAGATAAGGTGGGATTTATACGCGTGTTGCTAGTAAGGAAGTACTTGAAGTCACGCGGTAAAATTAGGTGGCTAAAAACGTGTGTAGATATATTGGAAAAACAATTAAAATAAATGCAAGGCTCACGTGGTGATTAAGAAACGATTGTGATTGAAATTGTGAAATATGGATATGAGGCGTGGTACCTCGGTTGGAGTTCTTGCTGTACACTTCATGTTAAAAAAAATTATTGGTCGAACCGTTCTTGTTGATTCTTCATTGTCTTCTTAGTATTTGTCCATGTTTGATTACTTGTTGTTCTCATTATGTTTTTCCTTTCTTACCTTAAATTTTGTTATTAGTCTACAATATTATACTACTTTGTTATCATTCATTTCCTCATTCTCTGTTATTGGTCTTTATTATAATATGTTCAGTTTATCTTGTCCTAGTAGATGTCTTGACCTGGCCTTATCACTACTCTATCGAGGTTAAGCTTGATACTTACTAGGTACCATTATGGTGTACTCATGCTACGCTTCGGCAATATAGTTGTACAAATCCAGTCTAGCCATGTCGGACGCATGTGAGTGATTAGCTACTTTCGGAGACTTCCAGGTACACCTGCCCGACGTTCGCAGGACTCGAGGTCACCTTCTACTTTTAGATGTTCTACTGTTTATTTTCCTGCTCAAACATTATTGTATTTCATTAATTTTAATGCACTCATTGTAGAGCTTATGACTTAGTTCCACTAGATTTTGAGGTAGTTATTTGTCAGTTGTATCTTTTGGGGTTCATTATGATAGTTTAACAACTTAATTTGATGTTTAAGTTATTTTTTTTGCTATCTTTCAATATATGTTAGGCTTACTGATCACGTCCAAAGCACACCTCAAAGAGATATGAAACGGTCGTATGCAATAATAGAAACTCAATTAAAAGTCGGGATCGAATCCACAAGAAGCTAAGATGGGAGTTAGGGGTATATACTTCACATGAGCAATTGGATTATCTAGATTGCACTGCCACAACAAGGATTTTTTTTTCTATTTCTAATGTTAATTTAATGATTTCAAAGTAAAGAAAGAAGACCATAGATAATTGTTTTTAAGGTTTTTCCAAATGTATAAAAAGCCTAGGGTTATGACCATGACTTAGGTGTTTGCCTAATGGGATAAAGACTTTAATGCTTGTTCTTTTTATTTGGTGTTTTATAGCTCTCAGCTTTAAATTATCCACTCAATACCTCTCGGTCAGAGAATGGTTTTGCCCAATTTAACTTTCTCAAGGCCAAATGGGTATCACCCAAAACAGTTGATAAGAGCTTAAGTCGAGTTATTACTATCTCTAGGTTGAACCATTTAATTGGGTTAATCAATCGCTCAATTGACCTACTTTCTTGTTAGCTAAGCTATCCTAGACGAGGTCTCTCTTTCTCAAGTAGATACTAAGTCAAATAGGTATGAATTAATGTTTGCAACCATTAATTCTACATGTAAAGCATGAACTAAGCTAAATAATCAACACCCAATCATAAACAAGCACTAAATAAGATACCCATAAGGTTTACATCCTAGTGTTGGGTCACAACCCTAGTAAAGGTCTAGCTACTCATAATGGGATTTGAAGAAAATAATAAAGAAAAACTAATTAAACTCATAATGGAAGCTTAAAATGATTAAATCTAATGTAAATACACCAAAGTAATTGAAAACTTCCTAAAGTAGTAAAGAAAAATGGCTACAACAACTTTAGAAGTTCCAACTTTGACAAAATTTTGTGAAAATCGTCTATTTATACAACGCAAAGAATTTCGGAAAAAAATACCCCTTGGGAGGTTCTGCGGCGACACAATTCCATATGCGATCCGCAAATTTCTTCATCTGGCAGGAACTGGAGTTCTGCGGCCGCACATATTGAACGACGGCCGCGAGGCAATCTTCTGAGGTCCGCACAATTAGGACTGCGGCTACAAGGCAACTCTTCTACGATTGCACAACTTTTGTGTGGTCCGCAAAAAAAAGCTAAAAATCGCTAATAAGCAGTCAAAATCCCCACTTATATACCTAGTCCGAAATACTAAGTGTCATCATGATATCCTAAGGTGAGAAATTGGGGTCGTGACATTGGTCAATCCATGCTGTGGTCAACCCCTCTGAATCTGGTATGTTCCTAACTACTCTGCCCCTTGAATTTATTCTAGGGTTAGCATTTTCTGTCACACTTTTTGTTCTATTCTCTGCTTCTTCTACTTCAGCCATATCCGTCTATGACACTATATAGTGAATCTGTGAGCTACTCTCGTGCTTATTGTTCGCCATCGGGGTCTTAATCGGAGTTGAATTTGATGCATCATTCAAACCTAGTGGAACAATACCTTGAATGACATTTACATTTCTGGTCGTCTTTGCATCAATTGATTGGAGTACTCCTCTTTTAACATGTCGTTTATCATATAGCCATCGGATTCACTCTCAAATAATGTGGAAGCTGGTTGTTTGTTCTTTATCTTTTATATACAACTTTGGACGACTCTCTCTCTCTCTATATTATCATCATCTTTTTAATCCTCTTTCTTTGATCTCACTTTACTCTTAATTGATTTAAGTTTGCCAGTCCATTGCTTTATTCCCCCTTTTTATCTTTATTACCTTTTACCTTTATCTATTCTATATGTTGTTATTTGTTACTGGGGTACAGTCTACTAAAATGTCTTAAGGAATAAGAACTGAAATATAAATAAAGATAATGAAGGAGAGTCAAGGGCCTACGAATGCCATGAAGCTACCTCGATAGTCTCCGAGATCTCGACTCCTCACTCAGCACACGCCGTAAATGGAAGCACCTGGATCTGCACACGAGGTGCAGGGTGTAGCATGAGTACAAGAAACTCAGTAAATAACAATGCTAAATAAAGGACTGAAGATAGTTACGAGCTATACAATTATAGTTCATTTCTAGTAGTTTTAACAAGGAAAAATAGACATGCTTTCAAATATAACAATTTAAGTCAAATCAGTTTATGAAAGCCAAATTCAAGTAAAAATCAGATATAATATCGCTCAAAAGTTCAAACAATGATAAATGGCAGTTATGTGCGACAACAATGAAAGGAAATACAGACTCAGGGCAGAAAACACTTAGACTTCCTCAATAGCTCATCACTCAGCACTCAACCCTCAACACTCGCACTCAATAGGTACCTACGCTCACTAGGGTGTACAGACTCCGAAGGGGATCCTACAGCCCAAGTGCTATTATCCGCATGGACAACTCACATGCTACAGTATCATATCAGGATCCGCACGGGAAACTCATGTGCTACAGTATAAATATCTGGATCCGCACGGGAAAATCACGTGCTACGGTATCAATACCTCACAATCAGGACCTCAGCCTCACTCAGTCATCAACCTCTCTAGTCTCACGGGCTCTCAGTAATCATGGAAAATCAGCCCAAAATAGAAATGATATAATATATCAACAAGGAGTAACAAAGACTGAGGCATAATATGCAAGTAAGACTACGACTGAGTACAAGTAGCAATTAGCAGGAAATTCAACAGGTATCACGACCACTATGGGTCTCTACAATACCAACACATAGCCTAACAATGATTTCTAACATGATTTACAATCAAATTTTTATAGAACATGGATAGCATATAGCTGACAACAAGTTATTCAACTCTACAGTTCCATAGAATGGACCAAGTCACACTTCCCACAGTGCACGCCCACACATCCGTCACCTAGCACGTGCGTCACCTCCAAAACAATCACATAACACATAATTTGGGGTTTCATACCCTTAGAACCAGATTGAGAAATGTTACTTACCTCAATCCAAGCCAAACTCTACTCCAATACGCCCTTGCCTCGTAATTTGTCCTCCAAATGACCCGGAACTAGCCACAAGCAGTACAATACAATCAATACCGGCTAAAGGAATCAATTTCACAAGAAAAATACGAAATTATGAATCAAAATCCGAAATCGGCATCAAGAAGGCCCCCGGGCCCACATCTCGAAATCCAACAAAAGTCACAAAATTCGAAATCCTATTTAACCACGTGTCTAACCATATCAAATTTGTCAAAATCCGACATCAAATCGCCACTCTAATCCCCAAAATCAACTCTCCAAATCCCTAGCATCAAACCCCCAAATTACCCCTCAAAAACACACCAACAAGGTGGAAAATCAGTGGGGAAACATAATTATTGAATAAATATGAACACAAGGAACTTACCTCAAGAATCCCCTTGAAAATCCTCTCAAAAATCTCCAAAATCCGAGCTCAAAATGTTAGAAATG
Source organism: Nicotiana paniculata (assembly GCA_005239505.1). Lineage (NCBI taxonomy): Eukaryota > Viridiplantae > Streptophyta > Magnoliopsida > Solanales > Solanaceae > Nicotiana > Nicotiana paniculata. The sequence continues at coordinate 49,702 of ML345556.1, read as the reverse complement.
GTGAAAATTTCTGAAATTTCGGTTATATAGGTTCTGTCCAGTCATTTCACACCTACGGCCACTAATGCGCACCTGCGGAACTGCTTATGTGGTTAAATCTCCGCTTCTGCAGAATTCATTAACTCAGATTCCTCCGCTCCTACGAGCCTTAGATCGCATCTGCGCAATCGCAGGTATGGAACATCCCATCGCATCTGCGCACAGGCCCGCATCTACGCTCATTGTCCTGCTTCTACGAGCACGCACGTGCGGGAAAATCTTCGTACCTGCAACCTCTGCTCATATCTTCCTTGCATGCCTCAGCAGACTCGCACTTGCGGTGCCCACTCCGTAGGTGAGCTAACACTAGTGGTCTCAAACTTCAGCAGTTCTTCAACTTCAAACATGGATCCGTTAACCTCACGAAATCAACGCAAGACCCCCGCGACCTCAACTAAACATACCAACAAGTTCCATAACCTCATACAAACTTAGTCGAAACTTCAAATCACCTCAAACAACATCAAAAACATGAATCGCACCCCAATTCAAGCCTAATAATTTTGAAACTTCCAAATTCTACAAACGACGACGAAACCTATCAAACCACGTTCGATTGACCTCAAATTTTGCACACAAGTCAAAAATGACACTACGGTCCTACTCCAACTTCCAGAATGAGAATACGACCACGATATCAAAAAGTCCACCCCCCATCAAACTTTCCAAAATTCTAACTTTCGTCATTTCAAGCCTAATTCTACGACGGACCTCCAAATCACAATCCGGACATGCTTGTAAGTCAAAAATCACTCAACAGAGCTAACAGAACCAAAAAAACTCGAATCCGGGGTTTTTTTACACATAAGTCAACATTTGGTCAACTATTCCAACTTAAGCTTTTAATTGTGAGACTAAGAGTCTCAATTCATTCTAAAATCCTTCCGGACTCGAACCAACTACCCCAATAAGTCATTAAACAACAGTAAAGAAAAAAATGAGCATAAAATAGGGGAACAGGGATACAACTCTCAAAACGACCGGCCAGGTCTTTACATCCTCCCCCTCTTAAATAAACGTTCATCCTCGAACGTGTCTAGAAAAAATATACGTGGAGTCTCAAATAGTTGTGGATATCTGCTCCGCATCTCCCGCTCGGTCTCCTAAGTAACGTCCTTAACTGGCTTACCTCTCCATTGCACCTTCACTGAAGTTATATCCTTTGACCTCAACTTCCGAACCTGCTGACCCAAAATAGCAACCGACTCCACATCATAAGTCAAATCACCATCAAGCTTAATCGTGCTGAAATCCAAAACATGAGACGAATCGCCAACATACTTCTGGAGCATAGAAACATGAATACTAGATGCACACCAGACAAACTAGGTGGCAAGGCAAGCTCGTAATCCACCTCGCCAATCCTCCGAAGTACCTCAAACGGCCCAATCTACCGAGGGTTCAACTTCCCTTTCTTCCCGAATCTCATAACACCCTTCATGTGTGAAACCTTTAGAAGAACCTTCTCCCCAACCATGTAAGAAACATCACGAATCTTCTTGTCGGCATAACTCTTCTGTATGGATTGCGTCGTGTGAAGTCGCTCCTGAATCAATTTAACCTTGCCCAATGCATCCTGAACCAAGTCAGTACCCAAAAGCCTAGTCTCTCCCGGATCAAACCAACCCACCGGAGATCTGCACCGTCTCCCATGAAAAGCCTCATACGGAGCCATTTGGAAGCTCGACTGGTAGTTGTTGTTGTAGGTAAACTCCGCGAGTGGCAGAAACTGATCCCAAGAACCCACAAAATCAATGACACAAGCGCGTATCATGTCCTCCAATATCTGAATAGGGTGCATGTACTATCCGTCCGTCTGAGGATGAAATGATATGCTCAACTGAACTTGGGTGCCCAACACTCGTTGTACTGCTCTCCATAAATGTGATGTAAATTGCGTGCCTCAATCTGTAATGATGGACACTGGCACACCGTGAAGGCGGACAATCTCTTGGATGTAAATCTCAGCCAACTACTCTAAAGAATAGGTAGTACCAACAAGAATAAAGTTCGCGGACTTGGTCAGTCGATCCACAATCACCCAAATAGCATCGAACTTCATTGATGTCCGTGGAAGCCTAACTACGAAGTCCTTGGTGATCTGCTCCCACTTCCACTCTGAAATCTCTATACTGTGAAGCAATCCACCCGACCTCTGATGCTCATACTTCACCTGCTAATAGTTAAGGTACCGAGCTACAAACCCCACTATATCCTTCTTCGTTCTCGTCCACCAATAGTACTGCCTCAAGTTCTGATACATCTTCGCGACACCCGGATGAATGGAATACCGTGAACTGTGGGGCTCCTCAAGAATCAACTCACGTAGCCCATCCACATTGGACACACAAATCCTACCCTTCCTCCCCAATACCCATCATCCCCAATAGTCACATCTCTGGCATCACCGTGCTAAACCCTGTCCTTGAGGACAAGAAAATAATGATCATCATAATGGCACTCTCTCATGCAATCAAATAAGGAAGACCGAGAAACCACACAAGCTAGAACCCGACTGGGCTCCAAATTATCCAATCTCACGAACCGGTTGGCCAAGGCCTGAACATCAACTACAAGAGGTATCTCACCAATGGTAATGAATGCAAGGTTATCCATACTCACCGCCTTTCTACTCAAGGCATCGGCCACCACATTGGCCTTCCCGGGATAATACAGAATGGTGATATCATAGTCATTTAGCAACTCTAACCATCTTCGCTGCCTTAAATTTAGATCCTTCTGTTTGAACAAGTGTTGGAGACTCTAATGATCCGTTAACACGTCACAAGACACATTGTACAGATAATGCCTCCAAATGTCCAATGCATGAACGATCGCAGCTAACTCCAAATCATGAATATGGTAGTTCTTCTCATGAGGCTTCATCTAGCGTGAAGCGTAAGCAATCACTCTACCGTCTTGCATCAAGACACGCCCAATATCGATCCGAGAAGCATCACAATATACAATGTAAGAGACTGAAGTTGAAGGCAAAACTAGAACTGGAGCTGTGGTCAAGGCAGTCTTGAGCTTCTGAAAGCTCTCATCGCACTCACTTGACCACCTGAAAGGAGAACCCTTTTGGGTCAATTTGGTCAAGGGCGATGCACTAGACAAGAAACCCTCCACGAAGCGACGATAATAATCGGCTAAGACAAGAAAGCTCCGAATCTCAGTAGCTGAGGACAGTCTGGGCCAACTCTGAATCGCCTCTATCTTCTTCGGATTCACCTGAATACCCTCACTGGACACCACGTGCCCCAAGAATTCCATTGAAATGAGCCAAAACTCACACTTGGAGAACTTAGCATAAAGCTTCTCCTCTCTCAATCGCTGCAACACAATCCTCAAATATTGGGCATGCTCCTCCTGGCTACGAGAGTACACCATGATATAATCAAGGAACACTATAACAAATGAGTTGAGATAAGGCTGAAACACACTGTTCATCAGATGCATGAACGTTTTTGGGGCATTGGTCAGCCCAAAAGACATCACAACGAAATCATAATGACCATCACGGGTCATGAATTCTATCGTTACAATATCCAAGTCCCGAATCTTCAACTGGTGATACCCAGACCTCAAATCAATCTTAGAGAACACCCTCGCTCCCTGAAGCTGATCAAACAGATCATTAATACGTGGCAAATGATACTTGTTCTTAATTGTAACTTTTTTCAACTGCTTATAATCAATGCACATCCTCATAGTAACATCCTTCTTCTTCACAAACAGAATTGGTGCACCCCTAAGGTGACATACTAGGCTGAATAAATCCCTTATCAAGGAGTTCCTGAAGTTACTCCTTCAATTCCTTCAACTCAACTGGTGCCATACGATACGATGGAATAGAAATAGGATGAGTGCCCGGCACCAAGTCAATACCAAAGTCAATATCCTATCAGGCGGCATGCCTTACAAGTTTGAAGGAAACACATCTAGAAATTCCCGCACCATTGGAATAGAATCAATAGTGGGAGCATCAGCACTAACATCCCTCACAAAGTCCAAATAATATAAACAACCTTTCCTAACCATCCGTTGGGCCTTCAAATATGAAATCACTCTGCTGGGAAAATAGTCTATAGAACTTCTCCACTCAATCCTCTGAAATCCCGGCATCGCCAACATCACGGTCTTAGCGTGATAAGCTAGAACAACATGACATGAAGACAACCAATCCATACCCAAGATCATGTCGAAATCGACCATACTAAGAAATAAGAGATCAACTCTAGTCTCCAGACTCCCAATGTCACTACACAGGATCGATATACATGGTCCACAATAATAGTATCATCCACCAGCATAGAGACATGAACTGATGAAACTAAGGACTCACGGGGCATATCCATATAATGAGAAAAACATGATGAGACATGCCAATAAATGGAACCAGGGTCAAATAATACGAGGAATCCCTGTGGAAAACTGAGACAATACATGTGATCACTGCATCTAATGTAATGGCATCTGGTCTGGTCGGAAGAGCATAGAATCGGGCATGACCTCCCCTTCTAAGGCGATCTCTAGCTGGCTGAGCCCCATCCCAGGCTGGCTGGGCGGGTGGTATAGCTACTGGTGCTGGTGCCATCAGTCGAGAACTCTGTTGTGGAGTCCCACTCAACAACCTAGGGCAATCTCTCTTGATATGTCCAAGATCTCCGCACTCGAAACAACCCCTCCTATGACAGATATGCTGATCCTGATACCCCGAGGAACTACCCGTAGAAACCTGAGCAAACGAGGCATGGTGAGAACTCCACGCTGGTAGTGCACAGAATGAAGACTGGCTTGAGCGAGCACTTAAGAACGGTGGCTAACCGATGCACCAAGATGAGCTGGTCGAACCATCTGAGCATGCTTGTAAGGACGACCCTACACTAGTGAAACTGAGCCTCAAAAGGAACACCACTAAAACCACCCAAACCACGAGGCCTCTTGGCCTCCCTCTCTACCCGCTCCTGGCCGTGGATAATCTCTATATGCCGAGCAATGTCAACCAACTCATCATAAGTAGCACCGGATAACCTCCCTCGAGTCATAAGCAACTGCAACTGATATGTGAGGCCATCAATGAACCACAGGATCCTCTCCCTGTTAGCGGGAACCATCCAAATTGCATGACGGGCCAACTTAGAAAACCTCATCTCGTACTGCATCACAGACATATCCTCCTGATGTAACTACTCAAACTATCAGCCCAACTCCTCTCTGCAAGACTGCATTACGAACTTCTCCAAGAAGAGAACTGAGAACTCCTGCCAAGTAAGTGGTGTTACACCGACCGACATGCGCCTAGTAGCCCTAGAGAACTGAAAAGTAGTGAACGAGACCCCACTAGTCTCCAGAATAGCCGATGTCCGAAGCATCTACTCGCACTTATCTAGAAAGCCCTGAGCATCCTCTGACTCAGCACTGCTAAAAGATGGAGGTCGATGTCTCTCAAATCTCTCAAGTCTCTTGTGCTCATCATTAGCCATAACGGGGACCACCGGGGTCTTAGCAGCTGTAGCCGGCTGGACTGGTAGTTCCCCTAATGTCTGGATTCCCTACATCACCTGCTCTGGCATACGGGCGGCAGGAGTCTGGGTACCTCCCTCGGCCTGAGAAGTGGCTACTGCGGCCGGAACGAAGACCGCCTAAGCAAGACTGGTACACACGGTCAGAATCTAAGCTAAGGATTCCTGAAGGCCTAGAATCACAATAGGCACAGCTGGTACCTCAGCTGGCCCCACTAGTTCAACCATATCTGGTACCTACTCCTCAGCTAGAGAAACTAGTGGGTTTGAGGTGTACGAGTTGCGCTTCTGCCCCTACCGCGGCCCTAGCTGTCCATCCTGCCCAGTAGTACGTGCCTCACAATCTGTTAGAGAATAGAATAACAGAAGTTTAGTTACCAGAATCAACAGATTCAGACGACAAGAATTCAAGAATGTGAAGTTTCCTAAGCGTTCGACAGCTTCTCGAAGATAATTATAGACATTTCCATATCGATCCGCAAGACTCTAATACCAACTTGTCACGAACCAAAAACCAATTGTCGTGATGGCGACTATCGGGGAACTAGACAAGCCACTACTCAACCATCTTAACACAGTAAAAGCTTTGAAAATTTATAGAAGCAGTTAATATTTAGGAAAACCTTTTAAAACAGAATTAAATCCACAACGTAATACAAATCTCTCCCAAGACCGGGGTATCACCGAGTACATGAGCATCTATACTGGAGTACAGTCTACACAATGTCTAAGGAATAAGAACTGAAATGTAAAAAAAGCTAATTAAGGAGAGTCAAGGGCCTCCGAACGCCATGCAGCTACCTCGATAGTCTCCAAGATGCGACTCCTCATTCAGCAGCCGTCGCAATTGGAAGCACTTTGATCTGCACACGAAGTGCAGGGTGTAGCGTGAGTACAACTAACTCAGTAAGTAAATATACTAAATCAAGGACTGAAAATAGTGATGAGCTACACAATTATAGTTCATTTCTAGTAGTTTCAACAAGGAAAAATAGACATGCTTTCAAATCCTGCAATTTAAGTCAAATCAGTTTATAAAAAGCCAAATTCAAGTAAACATCGGACATAATATCTCTCAGAAGTTCATATAGTGATATATGGCAGTTATGTGCGACAACAATGAAAGAAAATATATCCTCCTAGGGCAACAGTCACTCAGACTTCCTTAATAGCTCATCACTCGACACTCAGCCCTCAATACTCGCACCCAATAGGTACCTGCGCTCACTAGGGGTGTACAAATTACGGAGGGGATCCTACAGCCCAATCGCTATAATCCGCACTGACAACTCACATGTTTCACGGACAACTCACGTGCTATAGTATCATATCAGGATCCTCACGTACAACTCACGTGCTACAGTATCACATTAGGATACGCACGGGCAACTCACGTGCTACAATGTAAATATCTGGATCTGCACGGGCAACTCACGTTCTATGGTACCAATACCTCATAATCAGGCCCTCGGCCTCACTGGGCCATCAAACTCTCTAGTCTCAAGGGCTCTCAGTAATCATGGAAAATCAGCCCAAAACAGAAATGATGTAATGCATTAACAAGGAGTAACAGAGACTGAGTTATAATATGCAAGTAAGACCACGAATGAGTACAAGTAGCAATTAGCAGGAAATTCAACAGGTATCGCGACCTTTGTGGTCTCTACAGTACCAACAAATATCCTAAACATGATTTCTAACATGATTTAAAGTCAAATTTCTTTAGCACATGGAGAGCATATAGCTGACAACAAGTTATTCAACTTTACAGTTCCACAAAATGGAGCAAGTAACAATTCTCACGGTGCACGCCCACACGCTCGTCACCTAGCATGTGCGTCACCTCCAAAACAAACACATAACATACAATCTGGGTTTGTCACCTTCAGAACCAGATTTAGAATTGTTACTTACCTTAATCCGAGTCAAACTCTACTCCAATACGCCCTTGCATCGCAATTCAACCTCTGAATGACCTGAATCTAGCCACAAGCAATACAATACAATACAATCAATACAGGCTAAAGGAATCAATTCCACAAGAAAAATATGAAATTATGAATCAAAATACGAAATCGGCTTCAAGCCGGCCCCCGGGCCCACATTTTGAAATCCAACAAAAGTCAATAAAACCAAAATCCCATTCGACCACGAGTCCAAGCATATACAATTTGTCAAATTCCGACATCAAATTGCCACTCAAATTCCCAAAATCAACTCTCCAAATCCCTAGCCTCAAACCCCCAAATTACACCTCAAAAACACACCAACTAGGTGGAAAATCAGTGAGGAAATATAATTATTGAAGAAAGATGAACATAAGGAACTTACCTCAAGAATCCCCTCGAAAATTCTCTCAAAAATCTCCAAAATCCCAGCTGAAAATGTTAGAAATGGTGAAATTTCTGAAACTTCACTTATATAGGTTCTGCCTAGGCTTTCCGCACCTGCGGCCACTAATGCGCACTTGCAAAATCACTTATGCGGTTAAATCTCCGCTTCTGCAGAATTTACTAGCTCAGTTGCCTCCGCTCCTACGAGCCTTGGACCGCATCTGCACAATCTCAGGTGCGGAACAGCCGATCACACTTGCACATAGGCCCGCATCTGCGCTCATTGCCCCTCTTCTGCGACCACACAGGTGCAGGAGAATCTTTGCACATGCGACCTCTGTTCATCTCTTTCTTGCCCGCTTCTGTGGCTCTATTCCTGCTTCTGTGGGCTCGCACCTGCGGCGTCCACTCCGCAGGTGCGGTTACACCAGCAGTCTCAAACTTCAACAGTTCTTCAATTTTAAACATGGATCTGTTAACCTCCCGAAATAAACTCTAGGCCTCTGGGACCTCAACTAAACATGCCGACAAGTCCCATAACCTCATACAAACTTAGTCGAACCTTCAAATCACCTCGAACAACATCAAAAATACGAACCGCACCCAAATTCAAGCCTAATGACTTTGAAACTTTCAAATTCTACAAATGATGCCGAAACCTATCAAACCACGTCTGATTGACCTCAAATTTTGCTCACAAGTCAAAAATGACACTACGAACCTACTCCAACTTCCGGAATTGGAATCCGACCCCGATATCTAAAAGTCTACCACAGGTCAAACTTTCCAAAATTTCAACTTTCGTCGTTTCATGCCTAATTCTACTACAGACGTCCAAATCACAATCCGGACACGCTCCTAAGTCCAAAATCATTCAACGGAGCTAACGAAACAAAAAAAACTCGAATGCGTGGTCGTTTACACATAAGTCAATATCCGGTCAATTTTTGCAACTTAAGCTTTCAATTGTGAGACTAAGTGTCTCAATATATTTCGAAATCCTTCCGGACCCCAACCAACTACCCGATAAGTCATTAAACAACAGTAAAGCATAAAATAAAAAGAAAATTGGGAAATGGAACTACAACTCCCGAAACGACCGGTCGAATAGTTACATTAAGTAACAATGTGTGCATGATTATCCTACGGTTATTAACTTCAGAGATTGTAGTATTTGCATCCATTTTAAACTTTGTTTCTTTACCAGCTATTTATATGAGCTGCTTCATTTTCTTAGTACTATCATCTTGTTGCTTGGCAAGATTTGCTGGATTTGTGCCCTGAGAAGGTGGAGAACAATGAGCAGAAGTAGAAAATTTTCGACAGCGGAAACTATGCGAAGGTGGGTAGAAACTTGAGTTTATCTTTTATTAAGCATTGAATAAAAGTTCCCTATCCCCAATGACATTTGGAAGATCATTTAGCATGGAAATTTGTGAAATGTAAACATCTGGAAATCTTGAACTCATTTCTCTGTTTGAGTACTTCCAAGTATTCTTAGCAAGCCATAGGGAATATAGTAATAGTTCAAGAGCCAAAGAAGTGAATCTTTCCCTTTCAAACAAATCAAACCTTCTTACTAAATTTAATACTTGGTAATGCAATGATGTACTAACAAGCTCTTTGGAGATTATTAGTCAGGGATATATATACATACATATATATATATATATATATATATATATATATATATATATATATATATATATATATATATATATTGTTGGATCTGCAAATGAAGTGCGAAGTGGAGTAGGAGTATAATCGACCCAATGTATTCAATAAGTAACAGGACTAACTTTGGGTTGAAAGCAGTGACGAGCTCAGAAAGATACAGTCAAAATCAAGATAATGACAGTACAATTATAACAGAGAAATGAAAGAAACTTCCATAAGCAACTTGCACACAGTACAGAAATTTAGGCATGCTTTCGAGTTTAACAACTTAAGCTTAACATTGATAAAATATGCCAAGTACAACTAGCAAGAGGAATATTACATCCCTATGCCTACATGTCAAATATGCATGTCAAATGCAATGTATCACGGTGATAGTCTCAGGTACTCACACTCTTAGAGTACTCAATATGTCTGCCTCAACTCCCATTTATCACACTGAATCACTCGGCACTGTACAGTACCTATATATAACGTCAGCTGCGGTGTGTAGCCTGATCCATAAATATATATATATATATATATATATATATATATATATATATATATATATATATATATATATATATATATATATATATATATATATATATATATATATATATATATATATATGGCATGTTGCGGCATGAAACTCGATCCATAATATCACTCACAACACGGCTCTCGGGCCCCAACTCAGTCATCAATCTCTCCAGTCTCACGGGCTACCATATCTCATGTCACTCAACCCAAACAATGATAACATGAGTAACAATAAATGATAACACTGAGATATGATATGCAAATGAATGAATATGATTGAATATAAAATGGCAACTTAAGCAATTAACTCAACAACAGTAATGATCTAGGTGGGTCCCAACAGAATTAGCACTTAGCCTAAATAGGATTTTTAACATGAAGCACAACTCAATTACTCTAACACAAAGAAGTTACATGGATAGAAACAGGATTAGGTCAATACACAGCACCACAGAATCGACTGAGCCATGATTACCACGGTGCATGCCCAACGCCCATCGTCTAGCACGTGTGTCACCTCAACACCAACTATATTACATGTAATTTAGGGATTCATACCCTAAGTACCAAGTTTAGAAGTGTTACTTACCTCAAACCGCGCAAATCACAACCCCAACAAGCCTTTGCCTCACGAATCGGCTGCCGAACGACTCGAATCTTGTCACAAATAACTTAATATAATCAATACAAACTATATGAATTGATCCCATATGATAAAGCTACGTTCTTTAACCAAATTCAAAAAGTCGACCTCAAGCCCACACCTCGGAATCCGACAAAATTCACAAAATTCGAACACCCGTTTAATAACGAGTTTAGCCATACCAAATTCATTCAATTGAGACCACAAATTGAACCCCCAAATCATAGTCTCCAATTCCTAGTCCAATTTCACCTTATAAACACATAATCTAGGTGTAGAAATCAATGGATATTCAATATTATTTGACAAAAGTGATCAAACATGTATTACCTCTTGATTTGTAGTAAAATTCCTCTCAAAAATTGCCCCTAGCCGAGCTCCCCAACTCCAAATATTAAATAATACCCTAATCCTCATTTTTTAAAATTAAATAGTTTTCCCAAATGTTCCTCGTCACGATAGCGGAAATTCCCTCGCGAACGCGAAGAGCAAAGCTTACTACCCTCATCAATTGGTGTACGCGAATGCGGACACACAACTGCGAATGTGATGCTCAGCAACTCAGACCTACGCGATCGCGGACTCAGACACGCGATCGTGCAGAACAAACACGTGGACTTCCCTGACCTCCCATTCCTTCTTCGCGGATGCGCCCCATCACCCGCGTTCGCGATTCAACTCTAACCAAAGCTCCGTGAACGCGTAAACAAACTCGTGAACGCGTAGCACAAAAATCCTCCTGCCAGAAGTAACCCTACATGTTCGCCATCCCCTTCACGCGATCGCGAAAGATTAAACCAGACAACAGCAAATCAGTAACTCCATAAGACCAAACTCAATCCACAAGGAATCCAAATCTCACACGAGGCCCCGGGGACCCCATCCCTACATACCAACACATCCTAAAACAACATACGAACTTAGTTGAATCCTCAAATCACATCAAACAACATAAAAAACACGAATCATACCCCAATTTAAACCTAATGAACTATTGAACTTCCAAATTTTACAACCAATGCCGAAACACACCAAACCAACTCCGATTGACGTCAAATTTTGCACACAAGTTGTAAATGAAACAACGGGCATATTTGTGATGACTCGATAGTTCATCTAGAGTTTTAGAAACTAATTCTGTGTGTCAAATTCTCTTGTAGCTTCTTTAAGCCTTCCTCTATTTGCATGCGTAGTCCGAGAATTTTTTCGAAAGGCTTTTATGTTAAAAACTGATAAAATATGAAATTTTGCCTTAAAATTCATTTGAGTTGACTTTGATCAATCAATGTTTTGAGAAAATAGACCCGGATTCGTGTTTGGACCATATCGTGATTTGGGACCTGGGCTTATGCCTGAAATCAAATTCGGAGATCCCTAGCTCGAGTTATTAATTTGTGTCAAAAATTGAAAGTTTAAGAGATTAATGATTTTAAAGAATTGGCTGATGTTTGATTTATTGATACCGGGTCCGTATTATGGTTTCGAATCCCGGTATAGGTTCATTGCTATATTTATGACTTTTCTGTCAAATTTGGTGAGAAACAGAGTTGGTTTGACGTGATTCGGACGTCCGATTGTTGAAATAGAAGTTTTAAGGTTTTTTTGAAAATTTCTTTTGATTTGGTTCTCAATTCGTAGTTTTAGGTGTTATTTTCACGATTTAGTCGCGTGAGCAAGTTCGTATGATATTTTTTGACTTGTGTGGATATTTGGTTTAGAGCCCAGAGGGCTCGGGTGAGTATTGGATAGGCTACGGAGTGAATTTTAGACTTAGGAAAGTGCTGGTGTGTTTCAATTCTGGTGCAGGCCTCATACCTTGCAATTGCGAGGTCAGGATTCGCATTTGCGACCTTTGTTAGGTTCGCATTTGCAAGAAACTCCCCGCATTTGTGAAAAGCAGCTGGGGCACCTCAAGTTCGCATTTGCGAACAATACTTCGCTTTTGCGAAGTGAGACTGGGGAAGCTTAGTCGCATTTGCGATCAACTTGGTCTCAATTGCGGAAGATCAATGTTCGCAGTTACGAACAAATCATCACAAATGCGATGATAGCAAAAATACAAAGACTTCACATTTGCGAAGGTTTTCTCGTATTTGCGGGGTTCGCAATTGTGAACCCCAGGTCGTAGATGCGGCATCTGCAATTCATCAAATAGCTAAAAAAAATTGAGATTTTTGTTCATTCTTCAAATTTTCAAAGAACTCCTCTTCCTCAATCCATTGGTGAGTGATTCTAACCTATTTTCTTTCAATCTTTCATTACATTTCATAAGTTTTCAACCTAAAATCTAGTGTTTTCATGGTGGAAATTGGGGGTTTGAGTAGAATTAGGGATTTTTGTAAATTGGGATTTAGACCTTAAATTAAGGTCAGATTGCAAAACAAATTACATAACTGGGCTCGGGGTGAATGGGTACTCAGGTTTTGGTCCGAATTTCAAGTTTGGACCTAGCAAGCCCGGGAGTTGACTTTTCAATAATGACCTAAATTTAATCTTTTGCACTTGTGGGTAGTTCCTAAGGCTTAATGTAAATCGTTTGGTTGGTAATTTGCTAGATTCTATTGGTTCGGAGGCTTGTTTGAAAGGAAAAGTTGTGGTTGAGCTTTGAGTTGATCTTTGGAGCGAGGTAAGTATTGAGTTTAACTTTGACTTGAGGGAATTAGGAACCCTTGAACTATGTGCATGTGTTGCGGCATATATGCGAGGTGACGAGTGCTTATACGCCGTTGATTTACTCGTTTTCCTTATTCTCCATTTTCCCTTAATTATCCCCTTCCCTGCTTTAACTGTTATGTGCTCTAAATTCCTTCCGTGCTTTAATTGCTACTTGTTAATCAGTGTTTCTCCTGTTAAGAATATTAGACATCATCATGATTTCATGACTTGCTGCTATTTGTCTTAATTGATGTACTTGCACCTTCTAATTATTATTTATCGCACTTGACTTGCTATGTAGTATTACCAATGTGAATTTCCATGTTGTACAATGTTCCTTTTGTTTCAGCTTGGTGTTTATTGATCGTAAAGGTTCTTATGATTTGAATTATTGATTGACTAGGCACATTGAGTATTTGGTACTGATACGATGGGATCGGGTTGCACGCCGCAACAGGTGGAAGAAGGGTGGACTGTTACGGTGAAATAAGGGTGAATTATGATATTGATATTGTTATATGGTGGGATCGGGTTACACACTGCAACATATATATTATTTATTGTTGTTACGCTGAAATAAGGGAGGATTATGTGTTGTATAGTGGGATCGGGTTGCGCGCCGCAACAACCTATTTGTTTCTATTTCCTTGAGTTGTGTTGGTTTTCAGTATTTTCATCTAAACTTTAAGGATTGGTAATTCTGAATGTCACTGGCTTATTCCTTGAGGTTGTAGCTATTATTTTCAGTTGACTGTCTTATTTCGTTCTGTATTTCCTTTTCTATCTTTATTGTATATTGCGTACAGGTTGTAGTGTGAGTGACCTACCTTAGACTCTTCACTACTTCGTCGAGGTTAGGCTCGGCACTTACAGAGTACATGGGGTCGGCTGTACTCATACTACACTATGCATTTCTTGTGTAGATTTTGGTATTGGTCTCAGCTGTCTGTGAGGCGTTTCAGCTTGGATTTGCTTTTAGAGAATTGAGGTAGTTTTGCTGGCGTCCAGAGGCCTTGAAGTCCCCTTCCATTTCCCCTAGTTTACTGTTCTTTTTTTCGTTCAAGACAGTTGTATTTATTTCAAACCCTGTTTGTAGAAACTTTAGAAGCTCGTGAATTGTGAATCCATATCCGGCTTGCTATTAGATATTAAAGTTGTTTATGTTATTTCGCACTCAGTATTAATTGTAGTTCGTTTTAATTGTTTTTACTTCTTGTAATTGATTAAATTGGCTTAACATCATCTAACGTTGGCTTTCCTGGCAAGTAAAATGTTAGGCGTCATCACGGTCTCGAAGGTGGGAATTTTCGGTCGTGACAATATTTCAACTTTTAGAACCAAATCCGAGCCCAGTAACAATAAAGTCAACTCTCGGTCAAGCTTCTCAACTTTCCAACTTTCACCAATTCAAGCCAAAACGACCTACAGGCCTCCAAATAAAAATTCAGACGTACTCCTAAAGCTAAAATCACCGTATAATGCTATCAGAACCATCAAAACTCCATTGCGGAATCATTTACTCATAAGTCAATATCCGGTTATCTCTTTCAACTTAGGCTTCCAACCTTGGGACTAAGTGTCCCAATTCATTTCGAAACATCTCGGAACCAAACTGACCACCCTCGCAAGTCACATAACTATAATTGGACATAGAATAAAAAATAAATGGAAGAACGGGGTTACAATACTCAAAACGATCGGCGGGTCGTTACACTCTTGTAGCCCATTGAGACATGTATCTTTTGTCGAATGAAGTCTTAGCAAATCTGAGTGAAGAAAATTATTAGAACTCTATATTTCAATCTGTGAATTAATCATTACGTTGGCAAGAACGGGGTAAGGATGTTTTCATCCTTAAGCTCAACTGGGGATCACTAGGCGTTCCCTGTATTAAATTTATTATTTTCCCGTTTGTTTCGTGTTTGTTACCTATATGACTTTCTTCATCTAACTTTTTGTAATTTTATAACTACTAGATAAGTGCCATTGTCTCTTTTAGGCAGGGTTCCAAATTAAACTTTTAATATTGCTCGCATGAATTGGAACATCTTAGGCTAGTGTTGGGAGCGTGCTTGGGCATGGGCATCTCTGTCTAGTATCTGTTAGGTTTAGAGTTTTAATAATGATCAATAATCTAAAGAAATATTGATTAATGTTATCTTGGTGTATACAAATTCTATTCTGGTGAACAACAGCTTGCTAAAAGGAATGAAGATCCACTCAACGGCTATGTATCTTGAACCATTGCCTTACATGGAAAATAAATCAGTCGGCCTAAAAAGAAGGAAATCAATCGACACTAATCAAGACTTTCAAGTGTGCATACTGGAGCAAATCTCAGACAGCAAAACAACCACCAAGATACAGTATAAGCCCAAACCGAGGAAGATATCAACAATCCGCCATGATTGAATCAATCAACCAAGATCAGCCTGGACTATCTCCAATCAAGGAAGCAATTCATAAGGAACGAAAAATGAATCTAGCCACCAGCTCAAGCTAGATTCATGAGGCAAACCTTGGGTCTCTCTCTTAGAAGTAAATGCCTCACGAAAGGAAAAGGGTTCTTGAAATTGCTCGATCAATCCTAGAAATCATGGAAGCAAAAAATCTCAAGGCTATAAAGGAAGAAGAAGAAGAAGGTCATTGAAACGTATGCAACTACGCAATCTATCTTCTAAATATTTCTAGTCCTTAGTACAAACACTGTATTCCTAAGTCTACAAGTGTCATAAAAGATAGGAAGAGATAGAACACGAAGAGAGTTGTGTCAAAAGCTATTGTTGCTGAATATCCTTGGATGGTGAACGAACCAAAACCATCACCATTGTAATGTTGTTATGGAAGATCTAAGAGAACCCTTGTGACCCAAGGGAAACTGGACGTAAGTACCTCACCGGTACCGAACCAATATGAAAGTTGATGTGTCTTGCTTTGCTTCAGTTTGCTTGGTTTATTTCCCTTCATACTGTAAGCTATGTGGAATCTAGTCGACTAAAGATACATCTAGTCAACTAATTTTTAATCGACCACAATTCACCACCACCCCCTCCCCCTTGTACTTTCAATTGGTATCAGAGCAAGGTTCACAGATCTTTCTTAACAACTAGTGAGGAAAAGACCATGGGATCAAACACAGTCGTTGGTGCTTTATTTCAAGAAGGAACCTCTCAGGTTCGACCTCCATATTACAATGAATAACACTTTTCTTACTAGAAATTTCATATGAAAACATACACTATGTCTTATGATATTAAAGTTTAGCGTGTGATCAAAAAGGGGAATCTTCCAATTCCACCAAAGAAAGATGAGAATGGCCAAGTCATTATAGCAACTGATTCACTTGAACTAGATGATTATACTGATGAACAAGTTATTGTCATAACGGTGAATGCTAAAGCAAAAAACATGTTGTACAATGCCATCAGTGGAGAAGAGTATGAAAAGATCTCAAGCTGGGATAAATTGGAAGTCACATATGAAGGAGCCAACAAGGTAAAGGAAACAAGAATTAAACATCTTCTTGTTCGTGACTATGAGCTATTTCGGATGAAGGATGGAGAACAGTGGAGGAAATGTTCTCCAGGTTCAGCAAAATCCTTGGAGATCTAAAATATTTTGGTAGACCAATAAAGTGCGGAGAGAAAGTTAGAAAAATTCTCAGAAGTCTTCCCACAATTTGGCAGCCCAAGGTCATCGCACTAGAATGTCAGGATCTTGAAAAAATATCCTATGATGAACTTAGAGGTGACTTAATTGCCTTTGAGAAAACTCACTTCGACAGACAAATTCAACAAGAAAAGAAGAAAATAGTTGTCTTTAAATAAACAGTAGTTGAACCATGAAATGAGTAAGAAGAGGAAGGAGGAGAACAGGATGAAAACATAGCCATGCTCTCCCAAGTTGTAACAAGCATGATAAGGAAAAACAGAAATAGCAAAAGGGGAAATCAAACTTTAGAAAAGGAAGGACAAATAATGAAAATGACAAAAATGATGGAAGATGCTACGAATGTGGAAAATTTAGACACATTCAAGCTGATTGTCCCGAACTGAAGAAGAAGCTCAGCAAGAACTTTCGAAAGAAAAAGTCCTTCGAGCTTGGACTGATGAAGAAGAATCTGACCGTGAAGAAATTGCAAATGTGTTTCATGGAAATAAAAGAAGACAACAAGGAGGAACAAGGAGAGCTTGGACTCATGTGAACTTGGCCTTATGGCAGGTGAGGGAACCAGTGAGGTACGTCTTCCTACATGTCCCAACTGTTATAAACTTCAAGAATTTGTTGATATTTCTCTTGCATATATTGAAAGTGTTCTAAATGAAATCAGAAAAATTCAAAGAGAAAATAAAGACTGGGCCTTGAAGCTAGAAGTTTGTGAAATTGAGCGTGATATGCTTCAAGATGAAGTTAATGACTTCAACTTCAACTGAATGGATTACGAAAATCCGCAAGTCATAGTTCTATCGAATCTAATCAGACTGTTCCTTATAATTCTCTGATTAGAACTAGAAACTCACATGCATGATTTTATTGTGGTAAAAATAGTCACAATATTAACCAATGCAGGACCAAAATCAGAGCAGGAAGGAGCTCTAAAGATCACAATAATCCGTCGTGTTTTTATTGTGGAAAACATGGTCACACTTCTAACCATTGCAGGTTCAAGGAAAATAGGAGATGGTTCTGGCGACCAAAATCCTCTAATCGAGATAATACTCAGAAAACTAACCATTCAGGATCTAAGCAGGCTTGGGTACCTAAAAATAAGTAATTTTGTTTTGCAGGAACACCGCAAGAAGAATCGAAAATGAAAATAGTATTTTGACAGCGCGTGTTCAAGACATATGACTGGTGACAAATAACTATTCAATACTGTCACCAAATTAGATGGAGGAACAGTTACCTTTGGAGATAAATCAAAATAAAATGTAATCGGAGCTGGAAAGGTTCCTCTCAACTCAACATGTGATGTAGATGAAGTGTACCTGGTTGATAAACTTGGTTACAATCTTCTCAGCATTAGTCAACTATGTGACAATGACTATGAGGTGCGTTTCAAAAAACATGATTGGTTTATTGAAGATGAATCAGGTAAAGTTATCATCTCTGGAAGTAGGGACATAAATGTTTATATTATCAGTAACTTAGATAGTGTTGGTAATTAAATTTGTTTAGCTTCCATTCTTGATGATCCCTGGGTATGGCATAGAAAACTTGTCATGCCAGCATGTATACTATTCATAAGATTTCCAAAAACGATCTTGTCATTGGTCTTTCAAAACTAGATTTTTCAAAAGATCAAATTTGTGATGCATGTCAACTAGGAAAACAAATCAGATCTTCTTTTAAAGTCAAAAATATTGTTTCTACTTCAAAACCTCTTCAACTTTTGCATATGGATCTCTTTGGGCCTACTAGAACTACTATCATAAGTGGTAGGAAATATGCCTTTATTATAGTAGATGATTTTCTAGACTCACCTGGGTTATTTTTCTATGTCACAAGGATGAAGCTTTAAGAAACCTTGAAGTCTTTTGCAAGAAAGTGCAGCGTGAAAAAGGCTACTACATTTCTTTCATAAGAAGTGATCATGGAGGAGAATTTTAAAGTAAGACACTTGAGAACTTCTGCAATGATCAAGGGATTTCACACAATTTCTCTTCCCCAAGATCGCCTCAACAAAATGGAGTGGTAGAACGTAAAAACAGAACTCTACAAGACATGGAAAGAACCAAGATTGTGTAAAATTCTCTTCCATACCACTTCTGGGCAGAAGTTGCAAGTACAACATGTCATATCATCAACAGATGCCTTATTCGACCAATACTCAAGAAGACTCCTTATGAACTACGGAGAGGAAAATGACCCAACATCAGTTACTTCCATCCTTTCGGATGTAAGTGTTTTATTCACAACAATGGAAAGGACAATCTTGGTAAGTTTGATCCAAAAAGTGACAAAAGTATTTTTCTTGGATACTCTCCCTATGGCAGAGCATATAGAGTTTTTAATAAATGTACTTTATATATTAAAGAATCCATACATGTTTTTGTGAATACAAACCCTCATTTTAAGAATTATCATCTTTCTGAAGATGACGAAATTTCTATAGTACCAAAATCTATTGATACAGGATAAATGGCTTCTGAAGAAATAACTGATCACTCAACTATGCATCATTCAGAAAACCAAGAGTCCAATTCAATTACTCCAACAAACTCTGCTGAAAAGGAGCCACCGTTAGTTGCCCCAAATGAATGAAAAAGTGAACCTGGATATCCTCATAAGTATATCATTGGAAATCCTCGGGAAGGAATGAAAACTAGAGGATCTCTAAAGTAGACATCAAATATTGCTCTCATATCCCAATTTGAACCAAAAAATGTGGATGAAGCACTTGGAGACAAAAGCTGGATAGCTGCAATGAAAGAGGAGCTTGATGAGTTTGAGATAAACAGGGTGTCGTAACTCATTCCTAAGACACTAAATGCATCCATTGTCGGAACAAAATGGATGTTTAGAAATCAGTTGAATGAATCTGGACAAGTTGTGAGAAATAAAGCCAGACTAGTTGCACAAGATTATTCACAACAATAAGGAATTGATTATAAGGAAATCTTTACCCTTGTTTCCAGGTTAGAATCTATTCCCTTTCTATTAGCTTATGCTGCTCATAAGTGTTTCTGCCTATTTTAGATGGATGATAAAAGTGACTTCTTGAATGGATTTATCTCTGATGAAGTCTTTGTTAAGAAACCTCGAGGATTCGTAAATGAATCCTTCCCTAATTATGTCTACAAACCGTCCAAAGCATTGTATGGCCTAAAACAAGCTCCTAGATCCTGGTATAAAAGGCTAAGTTCATCTTTGGTTGAACACGGGTTCGATAGAAGTAATATTTGGCGCGCCCCCTCTTTCCTCGCGGAATCGGGTTTATGACATTCGGTTGGGACAACTCTTTCCTTTTGGGAAAGGGGTTTGTATTTTTTAGAGTCGCCACCTAACGATTTTTAAGGGTGTGTTAGGACACCAAAGGGGTTCATTTACAACTACGTTGTTAACCAGACATAGGGTAAGGGCTTGAAATTATCCTTAGAGGAAGGTGTTAGGCACCCCTCAGGATCCACAAGTGTGGTTCCCGGCCAAACAGCTTTTGTAAATTTGTACGACTTAGCAAACAAACAAATAAAGGCTCAAATAAGAGGGGATTTAAGTCTTAAGCATGCAGATGTTTGAAAATAGTAAAAGAAGGTTACATTTTGAAAGGATTATGATCTAAGCATATAAAGGGTATCCTAGGTTTATAATAATATGGATAACATCAGTACAATACCCGGTAATCACTCCTCAAAGAGGGGATACACGTGGTATTAGCGTACCAGTCATCATATCCATATTCTACACTTTCCCACCCCGTAAAAGTAACTAAATCGAGTATTGGTCTCGACCTCTATTGCATGTTGTTACCCATCCCTTCCTATCAGTCCCGGAGGAATTTAGGACTTCTATCCTATAAGGGATGTTCTAGGCAGACCCTCTGGTTTAAAGGGAAAATACTAAGGCGACAGATAAGAACATGTAGGACTGCAATTAGGGGGAAACACAGAAAAGCAGAGAAAAGGCACTAGTATACCTCCACAGGTAGTACACATAAACAGCATGACTCTTACACAGTTAAGGTCCAGATTCAGGTTCAAATCCTAAGCATGGTATCTAAATGATAACACAAAGACAGATTTATTACATAACTCAGAGAGGAAGTCTTAATCAGGCTTGCCTATTGGTTTTAAGCATGCTGATAGTTGAACACTAATCACAAAGGACTGTTCTGGTTTTATTTCTTTAACTGATTTCCTAAGTCTTGCCTAGGTGTCAAATAACATGCAGCGGTAGTTAGACTAGGTGTTGTTAAGCGAGTATGAATGAAATCCTAAAACATTGTATCTAATGCATAGGTAGGGATGCAGAATACAGAATCCTAAGCAAGATTTCTAAATGCACAATAATTACAGCATTAAGCATGATTTCAGAATATGCAAGAGTACAGTTTATTTGTGTTATCCTAGGGACAGGATTTCTAAATGTACATGGCAGCACAGAGCATGATTGTAAAGTACTGGTTATTAACACATTTTAACGCAGGATTTTCTAAGTGATATGATAGTAATATGGACATGCCGAAAACAGTAAGTGTAAGTCCTAGGGAACATGATTTCTAATGCATGAAATGAATCCTAAGCATAGTTTCTATTGCGCAAGTAGGAATATAAACCTAATAACATGTTTTCTACCCTTTTAATAGCTAAAGCATGCATAGTCACCCCTTCCCTTTCCACTATCCGTCCTCAGAGTTTTTTACAAGTAGTTATTTACAGACCATTTGTATAAATTACATAATTGAAATAAGAAAAAGAAGTTATGCTATAGGGAGACTACTGATAGTCCTAGAATCTCCAGAATCCTCATTTCCATTAGTTCACAGCCTTTCATACAAATCCAGGTGTGTAAGAGTTCCCTAAGGATCTCAAGGGATCCCGGGCAGTGCTCACACCCAGATTTTCATAACCAAAATTGAGTAAGTTCAGAGGGAGCTCAAGGGTCCCAAAGCAATGCTCACACTAAGGGGGCAGAACTTAAAGGTCTAGGAGTATAGTGAGAGTGCTTGACATAGTTTTGAAAGAGTTGAGTTGGAAAACAATTTGAAGATGAGTAGTTTGAAATAAGTTTTGGAGAACATGGGATTTTTCTTTTAGTGAAAACAGTTGAAAGAAAGGGATTAGGACAATCAACAACTCAGAACCACATCAGCATGCATAGTACAAGGAAGCAGTCACAAACAGGGAATAAGGGATTGGGGACAAGCAAGCTGCTCTTAAAGTAGATTTGCATACAAGTTAATACTAAGGTATCACAGAACTTTAACAACCACAAAACAGTTTTCATAAAGATGTTCAGGCTAGAAACTTAACGGAATCAGATTGAGGGATGCCAAAGAGGAAGTACATAACAAACAGAGTTACGCATAGGTCCAGGGGAAAGGGTTACAGCTTATGTTCAGAATTACATGTAACTAAGTGACACAAATACATGCTTATAGTGTGCTGGGGATCAGGGGTAAGGCAGAGTCCTAGTGAAACATATAAGAAGGCAGTAAAACATGCTGAAACTAAAGGGAAAAGGATAATCACATTGGTAAAACAACAAATTGGCATGCTAATTGCAATGTAGAGAGCAGAACCACAAGTAGAAGCATAATAGAAACAAAAGGAATTGCAATATTAAAAGAGGCATGTTGTTTTGATGCTTTAAATTAAACTGAAAAACATACCAGTTAAATGAGAGAATAAGTACAGAGTGAGGAGCAGTAAAGTGAAGAACAGTAGAGTGCAGAGCAGTAGAGTGTATAGTTGCTCAGTCTTGGCTTGCAGCAAACTGAGAATAGCAAGTAACCAGCAAGAATAACAAGAGAGAATGTATATGTGTGTGAGAGAGTTCAGAACAGTGTATTGTTCGTGTGTTTGTTAATGAGAGAGTAGAGTATATATAGTTTTGAGAATAGGCAGAAATAAGGTAAAATAATAGTTTCAGCGGTAATTATGGGAGTAAACAATCAATTAGAATTAGATTGGTAAAAGGACTTCCTTTAATTAAGGAGTCATACTCAAACAGTAATAAGCAGTGAAAAAAATAAGGAAATGAATCATGTAAAGCTGATTTTAACACAATGAGGAAGTAGTATAAGTATGGTATAGGTATATCACATGTAAGTCCGTCCAAGTTCAGAATTCTATTTAAGGAAAAATTAATTTGACAGCAAAATCATTTATGGAAATAAGGTAAGAAATAATTTATATTATGGAAATCAGTAAGGAAACCCTCGAGTGAGGTTCTAATTACAGGAAATCGATATCAATCAAGGAAAATATCACACATTAGCGGGATAGGCATGATACAAACAAAGAGAAACAGGAAATTAGCACGTCTTAATTAAGAAAATACTCAAAAATCAGTAGAGAACATTATGCAAAATCAGTGAAGTATCAATCATAGAGATTCAGGGATTCACAAATAGAAAAGATAGCACTGATTTGTCACAACATTATGAGAATAAGTGCAATAAACATATAATAGACAAAAATCAGAACTATAGGAAGACTAGTAAGGTAAAATCATATAGAAATTAGGGATTCGTATAGAACACAGTACGAATCGCAACGTAGACATGATATAGGCAGAAGTAATCGAATCCAGAAACCCTAACGGGAAAACATGGGGTAAAATCACACAATCACAAAGTATTCATGAAAACACGGTAAACATAATAGAACAGGTAAACATATAATCGCAAACAAACTCAGAACCACAAATTGAAACTGAGAATTTTGGGGTTTTTAACAAAATGAATCAGACAAAATGGGGGGAAAACTCACATAATCTTTAGACACGATAAAAATTATAAAATAATGCTAGGAAACCAGAAAGAGAACTATTTTGAAAAAGGATTTAGAAACCCTAGTTTGAAAAATGAAGAATCGTTTAGGAAACAGTAAAGTCTTTAAGGGAAAAATGAAAATAACTCATAATATGTATAGATCTGATATAGATTTAGAAAAATCGAGAGGTTTAAAGAACATGAGTTTCGAAGAGAACCCAGAAAAGATAAGAAAGCCTTAAAAAGTTACTGGTTTTAACCCAAAGATCATAGATCTTACTCGAACGGTCGGAGGTGGCCGGAAAATGGCATAAAGGACCATGGGTAGGAGTTGAACCGCTCCAGGTTCGTCTGACGACCTCAGGGTAGTGTCAAACCGGCGTGGGGTGAAGAAGAGGCTAAGAGATGATGAGAGGCCATGACTTTCGGCGAGGGAGGTGGTGGTTGAAGGAGAGACAGAGATCAAAGAAGGGGGGAAGGCTCTAGAGGGGGTCTCAGAGAGAGAGGGAGATGGTTCAGTGAGAAATGAGAGGGGAAAATATAACGGGGGAGGGGGTAGTCTTTAGGAATTAATATGGAAAGAATCGATCTGGGCCGTTGATTTGAAATAATCAACGGCTCAGATTAAATGGGGGATTGGTTCGGGTAGGCTAAGCTTTTGGTCCTAGGTTATTCGGGGTCCGGGTAAGATTGAATAGAATTGAATTAAAAGTGGCTATTTGTTAAATACCCATTTTAAATAGATAAATAATTAGTAAAAATAGCTAATAATTACATAAAATGAAATTAATGCTAAATAAGTGAAAATAAAGTAATTAACTAATATTAAAAATATAAAATGACTAATTATTGAATTAAAATGGTATAAAATATACATTTAGGCTATAACTGCAAAATTGTTATAGTTATAGCCAAATAATGTCAAATTGGCTAATTTGTGAAATAATTAAATCCTAATAGGATTAAAATGATATATTGAGCTAGGAAATATTTTGAAATTATTTATAATATAATTTATGAATAATTCTTTAATTTAAAATACTGAATAAATTGGAAAAGAAATTAAATAAAATATGGAAAAATACTAGTTATTATAAAAAGTGATTTTGAAGGAACATATGAAAAATTTTAAAATAGTTTGAGGAAAAATTGGGTATCAACAATATTGATACTACTCTCTTTATCAAACGATCTTCACTAGGTAAATTAATTGTACAAATTTTTGTAGATGACATTATTTTTTGCAGTACTAACATTGTTTTGTGCAAGGATTTCTCTAACATCATGAAAGGAGAATTTGAAATGAGTATGATGGGAGAATTAACTTTCTTCCTTGGACTTCAAATCAAGCAAGTTCAAAAAGGAATATTCATCAGTCAAACAAAGTACACGAAAGAACTCATAAAAAAGTTTGATATGCCCAATACAAAATCCATAGAAACTCCTACGAGTACATATACTACTTTAGATGAGGACAAAAACGGTAAGAGTATTGATGAAATAATGTATTGAGATGCAAATTTTACAGGAGATAAACTTGATAGAAAAATCACAAGTCGGACATGCCAATTACTTGGAAATTCCCTCATATCCTGACACAATAAGAAACAAAATTGTGTGGCCCTCTCCACCACAGAGGCATAGTATTTGGCAGTAGGCAACTGCTGCATACAAGTTCTATAGATTATGCATCAATTGTTAGACTATGATTTATGTCTTAGTTCTGTTGCTATTATCTGTTACAATACTAGTGCAATTTGTTTATCGAAAAACTCTATGCATCATTCTAGGGCTAAGCATATTGAAATAAAACATCATTTCATACGTGATCATGTTGCTAAAGGAGATATTGTGTTAGAATTTGTAAATACTGAAAATCAGTTACCAGATATTTTTACAAAACCTTTGCTTGAGGAATGATTTTGTTTCCTTCGAAATAAAATTGGTATTTGTACAATCTTATAATTGTGTTTATTGTCTTCTTTAAATACTTTTATTTATTTCCACATATGTTGATCTTTTTGCAAAAAAAATCTTCTAATACATGAGTAATCTCTTCCCTCATTAATTATGAACTGACGGCTTGGTTCGTAGAAGGTAACTTTTCAATTGCCTTTCATACGTCTCTCCGAAAATTGAGGCGTCCCTTCTAAAGTCTTTTTAACCCTTTTCCCTCGATTATATCCCCCACTCTGTCAGGAACCAACCTATTTCTCTATGTTTCCCTCCGCTCATGGCTAAATCAAAACCCTCTCCCTCCTCCTCTATTCCCCAAAGAAACCACTGATTCAAGAAAACCAAAGGCTAGGTTTGTGGCCTTCAAAGGAAAATCAATTGCTTTTGGTCGCACTCATGAAGGATGTTTCCTCCTCAACGAGCAGCCTGCCATATGGTTTACTAGTCTCTCACATTCTGAAAGACATGAAAGTGGATCTATCTCTCTATGCTCCAAAGACTATCTCTAGCACTTATGATAAAATAACTTTTTCCATGATGGGGTATACCTTGATTAAGGGGACTTGTCTTAAAAAGGACAAAGTACAAAAGGTCATCCCTTCTCAGAGTAATGGGGGACTCAAATCTGAAGCCAACATATCCTCTTCTCCAGACCAGCTGATATTGATACAGCAGAACATTACTGGGATCAAGGAATTACTAATCTCTATGCAGGAACAGGTGGACAAGATCAGAGAAGTAACCAAGGAAACCGGCAGACGTGGCCAGGCTTAGGATCACTCTTCAATCCACAAAGTGGCAAGGAATCAGAACCATGCAAGACGTCACTAAGAAGCTGACCAAAGTCACCAAGGACATTGATGCCTCTCNGGAGCTCGGCAAGGACAACAAGAGTGTTGTCATGAGGCAGCAAGAGTGTTGCAAAGCAAAGGTGCATGAGCAGCACCAAAGCTAAAAACGAATACGGGCAAGTGATGGCCAAGGCGTCGACGGAGGCGAGGCAGCTTGGTAAGGGCTTGACGGTGAGTTGCGGGCCAAAGGGTGACACTTGATCATGGCATAGGCATCAAGGCATGAGGCAGTGATGCCAAGGCAAAGAAAAACGATGAGGCAAAGGCAAGCCAAAGTGCAACGGAAAGGCAATGTGCGGGCAGATTTGGCATAGCATCGAGTTGCGGCAAAACGGGCCAAGTTCGTGGGCAATGGCATGGCCAATTGTGGCTACAATGCAGCTGGATACAATGGCATTGAAGCTTGGCTAAGTCCAAGGCACGAAATTGGGGCAGCAAGCTCGAATGGACCAAGTCAACGGCGGTTACCGGCACATGCTGTGCACATGGGCAGCAGTTGGGAAGTTGCTGAAAATGGGGCAGCAACCTTGCACGTTTTTGGGGCCATGATCCCACTATTCTTTAGCATGATTTACATGATCCTAGTAGTTGGGGAGTTGTCAACTACACTAGGCTAAAGTAGTGGGCTAGTGGGCAAGTGTAGTGGCCTAAATATGTTGAAAGTGGGCTGTCCCATGATGTTATAAATGGGCAGTCTTGCTTACACTTTGAAAAGAGAGAAAAAGGAGAGAGAAAAACGTGTAAAGAGTTACACATTGAGTTAGGAAGGAGTCCTAAGTCTTGTTTTCAAGAGTGAAAACACCTAAGGCTAAGAGTAGTCTTGAGAGAGCTTGTGAGGGTCAAGAGTGATCTTCACTTGTAAACGAGTTTGAGTTTCTTTGTATGCTCGAGTTGAATACAAAGTTGGGAAAGATTTTTCCTGTATATTGTGCCTTGTGTTCTACTCTAAATTCTGTTTCCTTTATTTATTTTCGTGTGCCTAAAATCAGTGTCTAGCTTACTACGTTGAAGCTGCATAAAATAAACTAAGTCCAAAGTTGCTGGAATCAGAGCAAGGCAAGTTCGTGACGGAGACACGACGGGCAGTGGCAGATTTCGTGGTCTTGTTTGAGAACATGTCCGGTGGTAACAACGAACTGCGGGAAAGGCTGAAGTCAAATCAGCTTTGTGAACGTGGGACTATGGCTGGTGGATCCACTTCGGACTTACGTGAGCGTATTATAAAATTGGAGGCATGGGTTGGCGTGACTGATGATCCTTTAGAGATGGATGATTTGATTTCTGAAATCCATCGTCTAAAGGATGGAATGGATCAGTTTCGTGAAGGCATTCAGGAGACTTGTGAAGCCACAAGTTTGCTGATTGATGAACTGAAGAAAGAAAACGAAAATCTTACTTTGGAAATTACTGTTCTTCGACGGACGTTGGCTGCTCCTAACCATGGCAGTGAAGAACGTTCCAAAGTAAAGATTCCGGACCCGAAGGCGTTTGCTGGAGCACGTAGTGCAAAAGAATTGGAGAACTTTCTGTGGGATATGGAGCAATATTTTGTTGCTGCCAAGGTTCCAAATACGGAGAAGGTGACTATAACAAGCATGTACCTCACGGGAGATGCTAAGTTATGGTGGAGAACTCGCATGGCGGATGATGAAAGTGCGGGCAGACCCAAAATTGATACATGGGAAAAGCTTCGTAAAGAAATGAAGGACCAATTCTTGCCTAGCAATGCATCTTGGCTTGATAGGGATCGCTTAAAACGCTTGAGGCAGACTGGAGCAGTTTGTGATTACATTAAGGAATTCTCTTCCTTGATGCTGGATATTCAGAACATGTTGGAGGACGACAAATTGCATAACTTCATTTCTGGAATGCAAGCATGGGCGCAGAACGAACTTCGGAGACAGAGCGTGAAAGATCTCCCAAGTGCGATTGCTGCAGCGGATTCTTTGGTGGATTATCGCAGTACCCGTAGTCCTTCTGAAATTCCTTCTACTTCAAAACCTAAGAAAAAGGTGGAGAAGAAAGGGGAATGGAGGAGGGATACTCGAAAAGATTATGGGGACAAAGGCAAGGTTGCTGCTGATGGGCCTACTAGAAACAAAGTCATCGCAAACAAAAAGAGCGATGGTTTCTGGACGTGCGGAGGCCCTCATATTTCCAAGAATTGTCCAAATCGAGAACGGGTAAATGCTTTGCTTGCTACTGAAAATAATGGTGAAGGAGAAGGCCGTGAAGTTGCTGCTGCATTGGTAAATCCTTTACAATTGCTGAACGTTATTTCATTGATAAATGCTACAAGCAATGAGAAGAACCCTCATTCCTTGCTTATGCACATCGAAATGAAAATTGGAGACAAGGCTGTGGTAGCAATGGTCGATACTGGCGCTACTCACACCTTCGTCTCGACCAGTTTAGTGCATAAGTATGGTTTGAGTGTGAGTAAATGTCCCTCCTATATGAAGACAGTAAATGCCAAAGCACAAGCCATTGTGGGTATGGCTTATGATGTCCCCATGTCTGTTGGAAATTGGAAAGGGAAGGTGAATCTGATGGTGATTCCCTTAGAAGATTTCGAGGTGATTCTCGGAATTGATTTCATGAGAAAGAACTGCTTCGTTCCAATGCCACATTTGGACGGAGTAATGATCATAAATGATAAGGCTANGCCTGGTTCAGTGCCGCCTGCTCAACCTCCTTACAGAATGGCGCCGAAAGAGTTGGCTGAATTACGGAAACAGTTAAATGATTTACTTGATGCAGGACTGATTCAGCCTTCCAAAGCTCCCTTTGGTGCACCTGTTCTATTCCAAAAGAAACAGGATGGAACTCTAAGGATGTGTGTTGATTATCGGGCCTTGAACAAAGTAACAGTGAAGAACAAATACCCGGTTCCCTTGGTGCAGGATTTGATGGATAGATTGAGCAAGGCGTGCTGGTTTACAAAGCTGGATTTGCGGTCTGGTTATTGGCAGGTACGAATAGCGGAAGGCGACGAGGCTAAAACAACTTGTGTCACAAGGTATGGCGCATATGAATTCTTGGTCATGCCATTTGGGTTGACAAAGAAGCCATTGCCTCGGAACCTATCTTGCGGCTTCCTGATTTCGAGCTACCCTTTGAAGTACACACTGATGCATCCGACAAGGCTGTTGGAGGTGTGTTAGTTCAAGAAGGCCATCCTGTGGCCTTCGAAAGCAGGAAACTGAATGAAGCGGAGCAGAGATACTCGGCTCACGAAAAAGAAATGGTTGCTGTTGTTCATTGTTTGCAGGTTTGGCGTGTTTATTTGCTGGGAACAAAGTTCGTCGTAAGGACGGACAATGTGGCCAATACATTCTTCAAAACTCAGAAAAAGTTGAGCCCAAAGCAAGCTCGTTGGCAAGAGTTTCTGGCAGAATATGACTTTGTGTGGGAGCACAAACCAGGCAAACACAACCAAGTTGCTGATGCGTTGAGTCGGAAGGAAGTCTTTGCTGCTGTTTATTCAATCACAAGACTTGAGACAGATTTTCTTGATAAAATCAAGTCTGCTGCTGTAAATGATGTATCGTATGTCAGAACGATAAATCATGTTAAAGAAGGCACGGTGCGGAGGTACTGGATCGAGGACGATCTCCTCTATTTCAAAGGGGGGAGAATCGTGGTACCACTTGGTGAAGGACTGCGTCGTGAGCTGCTGAAGGAAACACATGATACACTTTGGGCTGGTCATCCAGGAATTGAAAGGATGCTAGCACTGCTGTCCCGNACAGAATGAAGATACACCCCACTTTCCATGTGAGTTATTTGAGGCCTTATGTTGAAGATCCTGAAGATCCGGATAGGCACAAGAAGATCAAGAAAGCTCCTCCTGAAGTGCGCACTCAGATTGAGGATGAGATCGAAAGTATTCTGGACCACCGGGTACTTGGGATGCATAAGAAGAACAGGCGGACAGAATTTCTAATTCAATGGAGAGGCAAGCCCGAGGCAGATGCAACTTGGGAGAAGGGGAATTCTTTATGGCAATTTGAAGATCAAATTGAGGACTACTTGAAATCAGCCTCGACGAGGGCGTCGAGTTCAACTAGTGGGGGTGGTTTGTTAGCCCCTAATATTGAGCCATGACGAATGCGGGCAGATTCCATGTCAAGGGCTTGTCCATTGCCCCTTGACATGGGTGTTTATAAGCAATGTTCGGAGCTGGATGTGTGTCTAAGTCAGTGCATGGACTTAGACAAATCAGCTAGGCAAGGTGCCTCGGGCGATGGCAAGGCAACCTTGATCGTGGGCAACGGCTAAGGCAAAGAAAATTTTATCTCCTCCTGAAATCTTTCCTTGGAAGGAACTGAATGTTTGAAAATGCTTGAAAATATTTTTTTTTGCTTTTTTTTTTGTGGTAGTTTAAAACCATTTCTTTTGGTTGTGCCTGGGGTGATCACTAATCGACTATGCTCACTAAAACTGCTTAGCTGTATAATTCTATGCCTGCTTAGTTTGTACTATTTCTGCAAATAGTTTCTTTTGCTCTTTTTGATTGGTGTCAAAAGGGTAGAAAGAAAAAGAGTACATGTTCCAGGTGTGCAGGAACAATTCTATCGAAAATAACCTACTTAAAGATAGGACAGCACTAGACAAGGGGAGCACCACCCGTCAGGGGAAGCAACACACTTTAGAAGAAAAGGGAAGTTTTCATAAATTAGTCAAACTCTTTTTAGATTATTGTCATAATCAAAAAGGGAGAGATTGTTAGGTTTAGAGTTTTAATAATGATCAATAATCTAAAGAAATTTGACTAATGTTATCTTGGTACATGAAGATCCATTCTGGTGAACAACAGCTTGCTAAAAGAATGAAGATCCACTCAACGACTATGTATCTTGAACCATTGCCTTACATGGAAAATACATCAGTCGGCTTAAAAAGAAGTAAATCAATCAACACTAATCAAGACTTTCAAGTGTGTATACTGGAGCAAATCTCGGACAGCAAAACAACCACCAAGATTCAGTAGAAGCCCAAACCAAGGAACATATCAGCAATCCGCCATGATTGAAGCAGTCAACCAAGATTAGCCTGGAGTATCTCCAATCATGGAAGCAATCCATAAGGAACGAAAAATGAATCTAGCCACCAGCTCAAGCTAGATTCATGAGGCAACCCTTGGGTCTCTCTCTTATAAGTACATGCATCACAAAAGGAAAAGGATTCCTCAAATTTCTCGACCAATCCCAGAAATCATGAAAACAGAAAAATCTCAAGGCTATAAAGGAAGAAGCAGAAGGTCATTGAAACGTACGCAACTACACAATCTACCTTCTAAACCTTTATAGCCTTTAGTGCAAACATTATATTCCAAAGTCTACAAGTGTCATAAAAGATAGGAAGAGATAGAATACAAAGAGAGTCGTGTCAAAAGCTATTGTTGCTGAATATCGTTGGATGGTGAACGAACCAAAAACATTACCATTGTAATCTTGTTGTTGAAGATCTAATAGAACCCTTGTGACCTAAGGGAAACTGTACATAAGTACCTCACCGATATCGAACCAGTATAAAAACTATTGTGTCTTGCTTTATTTAAGTTTGCTTGATTTATTTCCCTTCATACTACTAGCTGTGCGGAATCTAGTCGACTAAAGCTACATCTAGTCAACTAACTTTTAATCAACTAGAATTCACCCCCTCTTGTACTTTCAGTATCTTCCTATTTTGTGCCTAGAATGTCTTTTTCATCCAATCTAGCTCTAAATTTGCTTCACTCATTATAAGCTTAATTTTAACAATATGAATACCTAATTAGGTAGTAAATAAGACTATTGGAACAATCATAAATGCATTAAATATGTGCAACAGAGTGTTAAAGAAAAATACATTTCTCCCTTATCGATTGTGTAAGCATTTTCAAAAGACATTAAATATTCTTCTAACGACCCGGCCGGTCGTTCCGTGAGATTTACCCCATTTCCCCTATTTCTGCATTTGTTATGTATCGCTATCTTATTTTGATGTGTTGGGTTCGGATTGGTTTTAATGAGAGTTTAGGCATTTAGCCTTTTAAAGTAGCCTAATAGTTGAGAAAACCAACTAAGAGTTGACTTATTGGTAAATGAACTCGGAATGCGGATTTTATGGCTCGAATAGCTTCGTTAGGTGATTTGGGACTTAGGAGAGTGTTCAGAATATTTTTGTGATGTCCGGTTTAGAATTAGGCTTGAATCGGCGAAGTTAGTTTTTGGCGATTTCCGGTCGGCAGTAAAAATTAGGCTATCGAGGTCAGAATGGAATTTCGGGAGTTGGAACATGTCCGTAATGTCATTTTGGATATGTCTGCAAAATTTCACATTAATCGGAGGTGTTTTGGTTGGTTGGTTTCGGCGTAGTTGGCGAATTTTTGAAGTTTCAAAGTTCTTAGGCTTGAATTTGATGTGAATTTGGTGTTTTAGTGTTGTTTTTGGTTCCGAAGGCTCGACTAAGTTTGAATGATGTTATGGGATAGGTTGTCATGTTTGGTTAGGGCCCAGAGGGGCTCGAGATTGATTCAGATGGTTGACGGGAAGTCGGAAAGGATTTTTGGAAACTTTTTGTTGTGTTGTTGCTAGTGTTTTCACACCTGCGAAAGTGGAGTCGTAGGTGCGATCACGCAAGTGCGGAAGGTTCATTCGCAGGCGTGAGAATTGCTGGGAAAAGAGAGGTTCGCAGGTGCGAGGAAATTGTCGCACCTGCGAGCTCGCTGGTGCGGAAAAGTGATCGCAGGTGCGAGTTTGGTCGTTAAGTTAGTTTTTCACAAGTGCGCACCTGGGACCGCAGGTGCGGCCAATTTTCCGCAGGTGCGGAAATGTCTGGACAGAATAGTATAAAAGGACCCCCTCCGCGAAATTTATTTAATTTTCATGAAATTGCATGCGGGGGAGTCCGTTGAAGAGGGTTTTGAGAGGAGATTTCCAGATTTTTCAACTAAGGTCAGTTCTTTGATTTGTTAATCCCGTTCCTATGCTATTTTTATTGAGACTAGGCTTGAAAATCTAAGGTTTTGGGTAAGAAAAGTTGGAAAAATGGGAGGAAAGGAATTGGTATTTCTTTTGAAGTTTTGGAATGATAATTGTGGTCCGATTTTAGTGTTCTTGGTATGTATAGAATCGTGAGAAAATGAGGGTTCTAATGATGTAAAAAAATTTGGATTCCGAGATGTGGGCCCAGGGCTCGGGTTTGGCCGAATTTCAAAATTTTGTTTAAATTTTATGATTTTCGATTGGGTTGTGCTCCATGAGTATATTTTAATGATGTTGAACTGATTTTGGCTAGATTCGGTGCAATCGGGAGCCAATTTGAGCAGCAAGTGCATTGTGGACTAGTGTCGCGGTCCGATAGAGGTAAGTAATGGTCTTAAATTTTGTCCTGATGGTATGGAACCCTGGACTACATATTTTCTCAACTGAATTTGGAATGGCGCACATGTCGGATGACGAATATGTGGCGCGTCCTGATTTTTGGACTGGACTAGGTCCTCTCCGCGGCAACTAATAAGTTGCGTATTTACTCGAAAACTTGTATTAAATTATGATTCAGAGATTTGTGAAATATTTGGGCTATAAGTCGTGCTTGGGGCCTCGTGCCGATCTGTTTAGACCCTTTGAGGGTGTTTTACTGCTGTTTTTCGTCACTACCTGTTGATGGTTTTACTCAACATCATTATGCACACTGTTTTATTTGAATCTCAGCCTGATTTACACTACATGAGCATTAAACTGATATTTTCGGATCGAGTACCCCGTTCTACTACTTTGCCTGAGGGGCCTTTCGAGTGGTTCCACCGAGTGTGGCCGAGGGCCAAGAGTGATGGTGAGGAGGCTTTCAGGCCTTATGAGTGATATTAGCGCTTGGGCTGAAGGATCCCCTCCGGAGTCTGTACACACCCCCAGTGAGCGCAGTGATTGGGAGGCTTGAGTGATTATGAGGTGCTGAGGGATTGTGAGGAAATGCCCGAGGGGCTGTTTATGAAACATGTTTTCGCCCGAGGGGCTACTTATGATTTCACTACATTCATTGCATACCAAATGCTTGTTTTAAAGTTACTAAAAAAATGTGCATTGTTTTAAGGACTTTTATGAAGTTGATTTCGAAGGCATGATGATTTCGTATATTTATGTATACTATTGGAAAGTAAGGTTGTTTATATTGTGACTTATTGTGACATTTATTTTTATGTGATTCCATGCCACTTAGACTTGATTTATCTCCATTACTACTGAGTTGGCGTACTCACATTAATCCCTGCACCTCTGTGTGCAGATTCAGGAGCAAAGATCGAGCGTTAGCTTATATATATACCGCAGTGGAGCCGGATCGTGGGGACATAGAGGTAGGTGCTCAGCGTTCGCAGCATCTCTGCTTTCCCTTCCTATTGTATTTAGTTTTTATTCAGATTTTTGTATCTTAATACTTTATTTTGACTTATTCCATTAGATGCTCATGACATGTTGGCTCCGGGTTTTGGGGATGGGTGTATTGTATAT
The DNA here is from genome assembly GCA_005239505.1 of Nicotiana paniculata. Classification (NCBI taxonomy): domain Eukaryota; kingdom Viridiplantae; phylum Streptophyta; class Magnoliopsida; order Solanales; family Solanaceae; genus Nicotiana; species Nicotiana paniculata. The sequence continues at coordinate 14,568 of ML345556.1, read as the reverse complement.
AAAAATTTGGTTTATTATGTTAAGTAAATCTCCGTATATTGTTATGAAATGCTTGAAACTTAAATGAGATTTTCAAAAGAAAAATGTGAACACGCGGTAGTCGGCTAGCCTAGTTCCACGATAGGCGCCATCACGGCCGATTAGGATTTGGGATCGTGACAGCTTGGTATCAGAGCTCTAGGTTTCATAGGACTCAACGATCATGAGTAGGTTTAGTAGAGTCTTGCGGATCGGTACGGAGACGTATGTACTTATCTTCGAGAGGCTGCCAAACTTTTAGGAAACATTCTATCTTTCTTGAACTCTTTCGTGCTGATCTATTGATTCTTGAAATCTGAACTTACGTTATTTCATTCTCTCACAGATGGTGAGGACACGCCATACCGATCAGGGTTACCAGCCACCGGCTAGACCTGTGAGAGGTCGAGGTCGTGGTAGAGGTACGGTCCAGCCCGTGCAGCAGCCGGGGAAGTACCTCAGGATCCCCCTGCCGATCATGATCAGGTTCCCGTCGATGGTATCCCAGCGGGACAGGCTCAGGCACCAGCAGTACCTATGGTTATTCCCGATCTTCAGGAGGCCCTGTCTCAGATATTGTAAGTATGCACCAGTTTGGCCCAGGCCGTTACCATGTCTTCTTCTGCCTCCACAGCTCAGGCCGGGGGAGGCAATCAGACTCCAGCTGCACGGGCACCTGAGCAGGCTGCACAGGGTATTCAGGCACCGGGAGCAGCCCCAACTCAGCCAGCTACTCCGGTTCAGGATTATGTGGTCCCAGCTATGCCTGAGGATGAGCAGCGCAGGTTGGAGAGATTCAGCAGACTTCAGCCTCCTACTTTGTGGTATAGAGGGCGAGGATGTCCAGGGATTTCTAGACAGGTGCTAGAGGATACCGCGCACCGCGGGTATTCTGGAGACCAGTGGGGTCTCGTTTGTTACCTTCCAGTTTGCGGGTGCTGCCTTTACTTGGTGGGAGTCTTTCGAGAGGCGTAAACCGGTTGGTTCAGCACCTCTTACCTGGCAACAGTTCTCCGAGATCTTTCTGGAGAAGTATGTTCCTCAGTCCCACAAAGAGGAGCAGCGTAGGCAGTTTGAGCAGCTACGCTAGGGAGAGTTATCCATCACTCAGTACGAGATGAGATTTTCCGATTTGTCTAGGCATGCTTCTGAGATTATCCCTATTGATATGGAGAGGCTGAGGAGGTTCATTGATGATCTTTCTTATCAGCTTCGGTTGTTCATGACTCAGGAGAGAGTATCGGGTGCTTCATTCAAGCAGGTTGTTGACATAGCCCGAGACGTTGAGTCTGTTCGCTGCCAGGAGCGGGAGGAGAGGGAGGATAAGAGGCCTTGTGGTTCGGGAAGTTCCAGTGGTGCTCCCTTCAGGGGACAGTTTCAGAAGGGTAGGGGCCGTTCATTCAGGCCGCCTTAGTCAGGCCGCCCAGCTTATAGTGGTGCATCATCGGGGCAGGGTCCCCGTGGTTTTCAGTTAGGTCATACTTCTTTTGGTGCCCTCCCAGATCAGAGTGCAACTCGAGCACCTCCAGTTCAGGGTTCATCTATACAGGAGTCTTCCAGTGGTCGTGTAGGTGCTAGGGGTTTCTATCAGTCCCCACCTCTAGCTCCGGGTAGTTATTTTGAGTGTGGAGAGTTCGGGCACGGGTGGAGGCAGTGTCCTCGCCATTCTGGTGGATCTTCTCAGCAGAGGGGCCAGACCTCGACTTCATCTCCAATCCCTTCACCGCCTGCCAAGTCAGTCAGGGTGGTGGTCAGTCAGCCAGAGGCTGCCCTTAGAGGGGGAGGTCGAGCAGGGGGAGGTCACGCTCGTATGTATGCATTTCCAGCCAGGTCAGATGCTATGGCCTCAGATACCGTGATTGCAGATATTGTTTCAATCTGTTGCTGTGATGCCTTGGCTTTATTTGACCCTGGTTCCACATATTCCTATATTCTTCATATTTTGCAAATTTTCTAGATATGCCTCGTGATTCTCTAGTCACCTCTATTCATGTGTCGACTCCGGTGGGCGATACTGTTGTTGTGGACCGTGTGTATCGGTCGTGCACTATATCTATTGGGGGTTTGGAGACCCGAGTGGACCTACTGTTACTCAGCATGGTCGATTTTGATGTGATTTTGGGCATGGATTGGTTATCTCCGTGGCATGTTGTTCTTGATTGTCACGCTAAGACCGTGACCTTATCTATGCCAGGGTGTCCGAGGGTTGAGTGGAGAGGTTCTTCCGAGTATGCCTAGCAGGGTGATTTCTTCCTAAAGGCTCAGCGCATGGTGGAGAAGGGGTGTTTATCTTATTTGGCCTTTGTGCGGGATGTCGGGGGTGAGACTCACGCTATCGATTTAGTTCTTGTGGTCCATGATTTTCCGGAGGTGTTTCCTGCAGACCTGCCAGGCATGCCACCAGACAGGGATATTGATTTTGGTATTGACCTTGTGCCAGGCACTCAGCCTATTTATATTCCACCATATCGTATGACACCAGCGGAGCTAAAGGAATTGAAGGAGCAGCTTCTTGAGCTCCTGGATAAGGGGTTCATTCGGCCTAGTGTGTCACATTGGGGTGCGCCGGTGTTGTTCGTCAGGAAGAAGGATGGGTCCATGCGTATGTGTATTGACTATCGGCAGTTGAATAGGGTTACGGTGAAGAACCGGTATCCCTTGCCCCGTATTGATGATTTGTTCGACCAGCTTTAAGGGAGCCAGATTGTTTTCCAAGATTGATTTGAGATCTAGGTACCATCAGTTGAGGATTCGAGATTCTGATATTCCGAAGGCTGCTTTCAGGATCAGGTATGGTCATTATGAGTTCTTGGTTATGTCATTTGGGCTGACCAATGCCACAGTTGCGTTCATGCAATTGATGAACAACATATTTCAGCCTTATCTTGATTCCTTCGTCATTGTGTTCATCGATGACATCCTGGTTTATTCTCGTAGCCAGGAAGAGCATGCGCAGCCTTTAAGAGTTTTGTTGCAGAGATTGAGGGAGGAGAAGCTTTATGCAAAATTCTCCAAGTGTGAGTTTTGGCTGGGATCGGTTGCTTTCTTGGGGCACGTGGTGTCTAGTGAGGGGATTCAGGTTGATCCAAAGAAGATAGAGGTGGTGCAGAGTTGGCCCAGACCGTCCTCAGCTACAGAGATTAGGAGTTTCCTTGGTTTGGCGGGATATTACCGTCGCTTTGTGGAGGGATTCTCTTCGATTGATTCGCCTTTGACTAGATTGACCCAGAAGGGTGCTCTATTCTGATGGTCTGGTGAGTGTGAGGAGAGCTTTCAGAAGCTCAAGTCAGCACTGACTACAGCTCCAGTATTAGTTTTTCCTGTTGGTTCGGGTTCTTACACAGTTTATTGTGATGCTTCTAGAGTTGGCTTGGGAGCGGTATTGATGCAGGATGGTAGGGTGATTTCCTACGGGTCCGGGCAGTTGAAGGTGCACGAGAAGAACTATCCAGTGCACGATCTCGAGTTAGCTGCCATTGTCCATGCCTTGAAGATTTGGAGGCATTATTTATATGGAGTGCAGTGTGAGATTTTCACTGATCATCATAGTTTGCAGTATCTGTTGAGGCAGAAGGACTTGAATTTGCGTCAGAGGAGATGGTTAGAGCTCCTCAAGGATTATGATCTCACTATCTTATATCATCCGGGAAAGGCCAATGTAGTGGTCGATGCCTTGAGTCGCAGAGCAGAGAGTTTGGGGAGTTTGGCTTACTTTCCAGTAGCAAAGCGGCCATTAGCTCTTGATGTTCAGGTCTTAGCAGGTCATTTGGTGAGATTGGATTTATCAGAGCCTCCGAGGGTGTTGGCTTGTGTAGCCTCCAGGTCTTCTCTCTATGATCGGATTAGAGCACGCCAGTATGATGATCCACATTTGCTTGTTCTTCAGGACAGGGTACGTCGCGGTGATGTCAGGGATGTGGTTATTGGTGATGATGGGGTCATGAGAATGCAGGGCAGGATTTGCGTGCCCAATGTAGATGGGCTTCGAGATTTGATTCTAGCAGAGGCTCATAGTTCACGGTATTCCATCCATCCGGGTGCCGTGAAGATGTATCAGGATTTGAGGCAGCATTATTGGTGGAGGAGAATGAAGAGGGATGTCGTGGAGTTTGTGGCTCGGTGTCTCAACTGTCAGCAGGTTAAGTATGAGCACCAGAGACTTGGTGGGTTGCTTCAGAGGTTTGATATTCCGAAGTGGAAGTGGGAGCGGATCACCATGGACTTCGTAGTTGGACTCCCACGGACTTCGAGGAGGTTTGATGCTATATGGTTTATTGTGGATTGGCTGACCAAGTCCGCGCACTTCATTCCTGTAGGTACTATGTATTCATCGGAGAGGTTAGCTGAGATTTATATTAGGGAGATTGTCCGTTTGCATGGGATTCCAGTTTCTATCATTTCCGACAGAGGCACTCAGTTTACATCTCAGTTTTGGAGGTCCGTGCAGAGAGAGTTGGGTACTCAGGTTGAGTTGAGCACGGCATTTCATCCTCATACTGACGGGTAGTCAGAGCGTACCATTCAGATTTTGGAGGATATGTTGCGTGCTTGTGTGATTGACTTTGGTGGTTCATGGTATCAGTTTTTGCCACTAGTGGAGTTTGCATATAATACCAGCTATCAGTCGAGTGTTCAGATGGCTCCGTATGAGGCTTTGTATGGTAGGAGGTGTAGATCTCCGGTTGGTTGGTTTGATCCGGGCGAGGTTAGGATATTGGGCACAGACTTGGTTCAGGATGCGTTAAGTAAGGCAAAGTTGATTCAGGAGCGGCTTCGCACGGCGCAGTCTAGGCAGAAGAGTTATGCGGACCGGAAGTTCCGAGATGTGTCATTCATGGTTGGGGATAAGGTGTTGCTGAAGGTGTCACCGATGAAGGGTGTTACGAGATTCGGGAAGAGAGGGAAGCTGAGTCCCAGGTTCATTGGGCCATTTAAGGTACTTCAGAGGGTTGGGGAGGTGGCTTATAGGCTTGCTATGCCTCCCAGTTTATCGAGTATCCATCCGGTATTCCATGTTTCGATGCTCCGGAAGTATGTTGGTGACCGTTCCCATGTTTTGGACTTCAGCACGGTTCAGCTTGAGGGTGATATGTCATATGAGGTAGAACCAGTGGCTATTTTGGATCGTCGGGTCAGGAAGCTGATGTCCAATGATATAGCTTCAGTGAAGGTTCAGTGGAGAGGGCAGCCGGTGGAGGATGCCACCTGGGAGACCGAACGGGAGATGCGGGACAAATATCCTCACCTATTTGAGACTCCAGGTATGTTTCTAGACCCGTTCGAGGACGAACGTTTATTTAAGAGGGGGAGGATGTAACGACCCGGCCAGTCATTCCGTGAGATTTACCCCATTTTCCCTATTTCTGCATTTGTTATGTATCACTATCTTATTTTTGATGTGTTGGGTCAGTTGGTTTGGGTCCGGATTGGTTTTAATGAGAGTTTAGGCATTTAGCCTTTTAAAGTAGCCTAATAGTTGAGAAATTCAACTGAGAGTTGACTTATTGGTAAACGACCTCGGAATGCGGATTTTATGGCTCGAATAGCTTCATTAGGTGATTTGGGACTTAGGAGAGTGTTTGGAATATTTTTGTGACGTCCGGTGTAGAATTAGGCTTGAATCGGCGAAGTTAGTTTTTGGCGATTTCCGGTCGGCAGTGGAAATTAGGATATCGAGGTCAGAATAGAATTCCGGGAGTTGGAACAGGTCCGTAATGTCATTTTGGATATGCCTGCAAAATTTCAGATTAATCGAAGGTGTTTTGGTTGGTTTCGGCATAGTTGGCAAATTTTTGAAGTTTCAAAGTTCTTAGGCTTGAATTTGATGTGAATTTGGTGTTTTAGTGTTATTTTTTGTGTTCCGAAGGTTCGACTAAGTTTGAATGATGTTATGGGATAGGTTGGCATGTTTGGTTGGGGCCCAGAGGGGCTCGGGATTGATTCGGATAGTTGACGGGAAGTTGGAAAGGATTTTTAGAAACTTTCTGTTGTGTTGCTGCTGGTGTTTTCGCACCTGCGAAAGTGGAGTCGCAGGTGCAATCACACAGGTGCGGAAGGGTCAGTCGCAGGCGCGAGAAATTGCTGGGCAAAGAGAGGTTCGCAGGTGCGATGAAATTATCGCACCTGCGAGCTCGCTGTTGCGGAAAAATGATTGCAGGTGGGAGTTGGTCGTTAAGTTAGTTTTTCGCAGGTGCGCACCTGGGACCGCAGGTGCGGCCAATTTTCCGCATGTGCGGAAATGTCTGGACAGAATAGTATAAAAGGACCCCCTCCGCGAAATTTATTTAATTTTCATGAAATTGCATGCGGGGGAGTCCGTTGAAGAGGTTTTTGAGAGGAGATTTCCATATTTTTCAACTAAGATCAGTTCTTTGATTTGTTAATCCCGTTCCTATGCTATTTTTATTGAGACTAGGCTTGAAAATCTAAGGTTTTGGGTAAGAAAAGGTGGAAAATGGGAGGAAAGGAATTGGTATTTCTTTTGAAGTTTTGGAATGATAATTGTGGTCCGATTTTAGTGTTCTTGGTATGTATAGAATCGTGAGAAAATGAGGGTTCTAATGATGTAAAAAAATTTGGATTCCGAGATGTGGGCCTGGGGCTCGGGTTTGGCCGAATTTCGAGATTTTGTTTAAATTTGATGATTTTCGATTGGGTTGTGCTCCATGAGTATATTTTAATGATGTTGAACTGATTTTGGCTAGATTCGGTGCAATCGGGAGCCAATTTGAGCAGCAAGTGCATTGCGAACTAGTATCGCGGCCCGATAGAGGTAAGTAATGGTCTTAAATTTTGTCCTGAGGGTATGGAACCCTGGACTACATATTTTCTCAACTGAATTTGGAATGGCGCACATGTCGGATGACGAATATATAGCGCGTACTGATTTTTGGATTGGACTAGGTCCTCTCCACGGCAACTAATAAGTTGCGTATTTACTCAAAAACTTGCGTTAAATTATGTTTCAGAGATTTGTGAAATATTTGGGCTATAAGTCGTGCTTGGGGCCTCGTGCCGATCTGTTTAGACACTTTGAGGGTATTTTATTGTTGTTTTTCCTCACTACCTGTTGATGATTTTACTCAGCATCATTGTGCACACTGTTTTATTTGAAACTCAGCCTGATTTACACTACATGAGCATTAAACTGATATTTTCGGGTCGAGTACCCCGTTCTATTATTTCGCCCGAGGGGCCTTTCGAGTGGTTCCACCGAGTGTGGCCGAGGGCCAAGAGTGATGGTGAGGAGGATTTCAGGCCTTATGAGTGATATTAGCACTTGGGCTGAAGGAGCCCCTCCGGAGTCTGTACACACGCCCAGTGAGCGCACCGAGTGCGAGTGATTGAGTGATTGGGAGGCTTGAGTGATTGTGAGGTGCTGAGGGATTGTGAGGAAATGTCCGAGGGGCTGTTTATGAAACATGTTTTCACCCGAGGGGCTACTTATGATTTCATTACATTCATTGCATACCAAATCCTTGTTTTAAAGTTACTAAAAAAAATGTGCATTGTTTTAAGGACTTTTATGAAGTTGATTTCGAAGGCATGATGATTTCGTATATTTAAGTATATTATTGGAAAGTAAAGTTGTGTATATTGTGACTTATTGCGACATTGATTTTTATGTGATTCCATGCTGCTTAGACTTGATTTATCTCCATTACTACTGAGTTGACATTACTCCTTGCACCTCTGTGTGCATATTCAGGAGCAGAGATCGAGCGTTAGCTTATATATATACCGCAGCGGAGCCGGATCGTGGGGACATAGAGGTAGGTGCTCAGCATTCGCAACATCTCTGCTTTCCCTTCCTATTGTATTTAGTTTTGATTCGGAGTTTTGTATCTTAATACTTTATTTTGACTTATTCCATTAGATGCTCATGACATGTTGGCTCCGGATTTTGGGGATGGTTGTATTGTATATAAAAATTTGGCTTATTATGTTAAGTAAATCTCCGTATATTGTAATGAAATGCTTGAAACTTAAATGAGATTTTCAAAAGAAAAATGTGAACACGCGGTAGTGGGCTAGCCTAATTCCACGATAGGCGCTATCACGGCCGGTTAGAATTTGAGGTCGTGACACTTCTACACATCGTTTTAATATTTTGGATTCATATTTTATTGGTGAATAATTCACATGGCTCTTCCATCTTAATTCTTGATACTGCTTGTGCTTAGAATCCCGTTATACCATCGATATATAGGCAGTATACAAAACATGGGGGTGGTATTAATACCGAAAAATTTACTTACCCGATGTTTATCCCCAATCATATAAATTCACAAGATTAATCATAAATAATGATGAGAATACGTATTATTAGCTATGGTCAGGTAATAATAACAAGATAAAAAAATAAAAAAATAAATATATATATATAGGCATCTGTATGACTCGTGCATTCATTAATTTTGGTGAAAACATCATGTATCAGTACCTAAAGTTTTTCGGATCCCAGTCCTTCATCCAACTAAAAAAAAATGAACACTGAAATGTCACTATGTCAGTAAAATTTCAATAGCAAACCAGCAGGGAGAGAAAACTTGAAAATTGTAATTTTTTTATCGCAATTTATGTGTGGTACTTTTGTTTTTTTATCTATCTCGAAAAGAATATTGTACTTTCTTATTTAGAAATAATTTAACTTTAAATTCCTACTTTACCATTAATAAAATAATTTACTACCACACAAATATTTATCGTTTGTTTCGAAAGTCGTCTGTTCTAATACTTTAAATTCCATATCGAGTTAAATACCGCTATATAAATTGGGACGGAGGGGTAGTAACTATCATGTGTTTCTACTAATGAGTGGAAAAGTGATACTATAAGTTTCTGATGCACTTGGGGCATCTCAAATTTCCCTCATTTCTCCATAATGCAACCTTAATGTGGCTTCAATGCTCTCTCAGTTTTGCCCCCAAAACAGGGAATGAGTAGTGTCATTTCAAATTTGGAGTGACACTATTCATCTCCTCCATTACTATTCTTCCTTACTTTATTATTGTTTTTATTATTTAACTCTTTTAATTTATCTCTTTATAAATACCTAATTATATTTATGTAATATCCTTATAATATTAATTTACATCTTAACTTTGGTGTATAATTTTGATAAATTAATGTGCATTTATGATTTTTATGTAAAATTATAAGTTAATTTTATTATAAGTTATAATTGTACAAAAATATCATCTCAAAAAATGAATGGTGCAAATATAAAATATTAGATGTTGCTAAAATTGAAAGTTACGAATATAAAATATTAGATGTTGCTAAAATTGACAAGTAAAAATTGAAAATACATTAAAATTGAAATACATAAAAATTGAAAATACATTAAATTAAAATACATAAAAATTGAAACTAGGCTAAATAGCATAATAATTAATTAGTAGGGACCTATGTCGTTTTCAGATACACCAAAATCATTATAGTATTGAATGAATGAGGCCAAGGATTGTTGTGGTTGTGACTATGAAAATTATTGACCTCTTTTATACACATAGGGTGGGGAGCGAGTTAGCGGGTGGGACGAGAGGTAAGGTGGGTAAGGGGGGAGAGGGATCCTGTAGATTGATTGGGTCGTGGAACATAGGCACGCTGACGGATAAGTCGATAGAGTTGGTGAAGATTCTCCAGAAGAGGAGGGTCAACGTAGCTTGTGTCCAGGAGACTAGGTGGGTAGGGTCGAAGGCGAGTAATGTCGACGGGTATAAGCTGTGGTACTCTGGGTCCGTGAGGGGTAAGAATGGAGTGGGCATCTTGGTGGATAGGGAGCTTAGGGAGTTTGTGGTTGAGGTTAGGCGAGTGAATGACAGGTTGATGTGTATTAAGTTGATGATTGGTGAGTGTACCCTCAATGTTGTTAGCGCCTACGCGCCGCAAGCAGTCTTGGATGAGGAGGTTAAAAGGCGCTTCTGGGAGGGTTTGGACGAGACTGTGCGTAGCTTCCCTCCTTCTGAAAGGTTATTTATCGGAGGGGACTTTAATGGCCATATTGGGTCAGCCGCTGGTAGCTATGGCGAGGTGCATGGTGGATTTGGCCTTGGGGTCAGGAATGGAGGAGGCACTTCACTCTTGGATTTCGCGAGGGCTTTCGAGCTGGTGATTGCGAACTCGATCTTCCCGAAGAGAGAAGAGCATCTGGTTACTTTCCAAAGTGCGCCAGGGAGGACTCAGATTGACTTCCTCCTCCTCAGAAGGTGTGATAGAGGGTTGTGCAAGGATTGCAAGGTTATCCTGGAGAGTCCCTCGCGACTCAGCATAGGCTCTTAGTGTTGGACGTCGGTATTTTGTTCAAAAGGAAGAGGAGGTGTGCCCGGGGACGATCGAGGATTAGGTGGGGAGCTTTGACTAAGGATAATTCCCAAGAGCTGGAGAAGAGGTTATCCGCTATGGGAGCTTGGAGGAGTAGTGGGGACGCGAGCTCTATGTGGTCCGCGACGGCGACCTTTGTAAGGAAGGTGGCGAGGGAGGTGCTAGGGGTATCGAAGGGTTATTCTGGCAGGCATCAAGGAGACTGGTAGTGGAATGATGTGGTCCGAGGTAAAGTGGAGGCGAAGAAGGTAGCGTATGCGAGGTTGGCAGGGAGCGCCAGTGAGGAGGAGAGGAGAGAGAACAGAGAGAGGTACAAGGTGGTGAAGAAGGAGGCGAAGCTGGCAGTCACGGAAGCCAAGAATACGGCGTTTCGTCGTTTGTATGAGGAATTGGGGGGAAAAGGCGGAGATAGGAAGCTATTTTGGCTGGCTAAAGCGAGGGAGAGGAAAGCTCGAGACCTAGACCAAGTAAGGTGCATCAAGGACGAGGATGGTCGGGTATTGATGGGGGAGTCTCAGATTAAGCAGAGATGGAAGTCGTACTTCCGAGGTCTTCTTAACAAGGAGGGGGGTCGGGAAATAGAGCTGGGGGTCTTGGGGAATTCATAGAGTCTCCGAGACTTTGGGTTTTGCAGGCGCATTAAGGTGGAGGAGGTAGTGGAGGCTTTGCGTAAGATGAGTAAGGGTAGAGCGACTGGGACAGACGAAATTCCGGTTGAGTTCTGGAAGTTTGTAGGTAGAGCAGGACTGGAGTGGCTGACGGGGTTGTTCAATGTTATTTTTAGGACGAAGAAGATGCCAGAGGAGTGGAGATGGAGCATAGTGGTGCCATTGTACAAGAACAAAGGCGATATCCAGTGTTGTAACAACTATAGGGGTATCAAGTTACTAAGCCATACTATGAAAGTCTGGAAGAGGGTGGTTGAGGCGAGGGTGAGGAGGACGGTGTCGATATTCGACAACCAGTTAAGGTTCATGCCGGGTCGATCCACCACGGAGTCAATCCACCTTATTAGGAGGCTGGTGGAACAATTCAGGGATAAGAAGAAGGATCTGCACATGGTTTTTATCGACTTAGAGAAAGCATATGACAAGGTCCCTGGGGAGGTGCTCTGGAGATGTCTTGAGGCTAAAGGCGTGCCGGTCGCCTACGTAAGAGCGATCAATGACATGTATGATGGATCTAGGACTAACGTTAGGACTGTGGGAGGCGACTTAGAGCATTTCCCGGTTGTTATGGGTTTACACCAAGGCTCCGCGCTTAGCCCATTTCTATTTGCCTTGGTGATGGATGCACTGACACACCATGTCCAAGGGGATGTACCATGGTGTATATTATTTGCGGATGACATAGTCCTGATCGATGAAACAAGGGACGGTGTTAACGCGAGGCTGGAGGTCTGGAGACAAACCCTTGAGTCTAAGGGTTTCAAATTGAGCAGGTCTAAGACTGAGTATTTGGAGTGCAAGTCTAGCGCTGAGGCGAGTGAGGTAGGTGGGGATGTGAGGCTTGGATCTTAGGTCATCCCTAAGAGAGATAGCTTCAAGTACCTCAGGTCGGTGATTCAGGGTGACGGGGAGATTGACGAGGACGTCACCAGCCGTATAGGGGCGGGCTGGACGAAGTGGAGGCTTGCATCCGGAGTTTTGTGTGACAAGAAAGTTCCATCGGAACTTAAAAGTAAGTTTTATAGAGTTGTGGTTAGACCGGGCATGTTGTATGGGGTAGAGTGTTGGCCGGTTAAGAACTCCCACGTCCAGAGGATGAAGGTAGCAGAAATGAGAATGCTTAGGTGGATGTGCAGGCACACTATGATAGATAGTATTAGGAATGAAGATATTCGGGAGAAAGTAGGTGTGGCGCCAGTGGATGATAAGATGCGGGAGGCGAGACTCAAATGGTTCGGGCACGTACGGAGGAGGAGGCTTGATGCCCCGGTGAGGAGGTGCGAGCGGTTGGCGGTAGTGGGTTCGAGGAGAGGTAGAGGGCGGCCGAAGAAGAATTGGGGCGAGGTGATTAGGCAGGACATGGCGAGACTGCAGATCTCCGAGGACATGGCCCTTGATAGGAAGGTCTGGAGGTCAAGCATCAGGGTTTTAGGATAGGGGGTAGTAGAGCTTTTCACCCTTCTGTCCTGGGGTGGGATGGGTTAGGTATTGTTCTTAGAGGGCTTGAGGTCTATGCTGCTATTGTTATTGCATGTCATTTATCTTATGGTTTTTATGCTCTGCCATTATTTTCATGATTTCTGTTAGAGTTACAAATGATTTGTCTTTTTGTGTTTATTTTGTCTCCCTGAGCCGAGGGTCCACAGACTCTCTGCCCCTGTCTTGGTAGGGGTAAGGCATGCGTACAGACTACCCTCCCCAGACCCCACTTTGTGGGACTTTACTGGGTAGTTGCTGTTGTTGTTGTTGTTGTTGTTGTTGTTGTTCTATACATTATTCATCATTGTTCTTTCGCAAAAATTCACGACAAGTCGGATCGACAATAGAATCTACATCGATCATTAAATATTTATTTTCTTCTTTCAATTCTGTTAGTCTTAGTTTTTCTTTTTGAACAGTCAAAACTTCTTTTTTTGTCTCAGTTGCATTATTCATCGCCTCAACAATCCGATTATCTTCTAATTGGATTATCTTCATATAATCTTCATCGGTTTTTATTTTCATTTTTGCTTTCTTCACCACACTATGTCGTAATGTAATATTTAATTTTACCATAATGTAATATGTATTTAATTATCTTGTATCTCAATGATTTCACTTTTATTTCAATTATCTGTTTATATATATAATCTATAATGTTTGCTTATAAATTATATTATTTAAAAAGTTATGATATAAATAATTTTATATTAAATTATATGTGATGAATATTTAAAAAATATATAGAAGTTATTTAATAAAAATAAAAAAATAAAAGTTAAATAATAATATAATATTGAGAGAAAGAAGAATATAAAATGAAATATTCTTTTTTGGAATAAAAAATGAAGTAATAGTTGTAGACTTGTAGTAACTTTACGCCATTTTGAAGGAGAAAATGGATGTAAGGGTTGGAAACAAGTTCAAAACCTTAGTATTGTCCTTTTGGACAAAAAGAACACAAATAGATGTAAAAAAAAGAGAACCATTCTATATATAACGCCCAAATACTGAACGTTATACCTTAACGGTAACTTTTGCCGTTAAGGTATAGCGTCCAATATTTGGGCGCTATACGCCTGACAAAAAGAGTGCTCCAGTATAGCGCAGACCTTTTGTACGCTATACATATAGCGTTTAGTTTCTGCGCGTTATACCCGTTTTTTTGGCCCCACCAATAATAACTGACATAACAATAATTCAAATGCGTATAGCGCACAGAATTTGGGCGCTATACATCAAAAAAAAAAAAATCCCGGCTAGCCATTTCCTATATAAAGAGGTTAGGATTGTCATAAAAATTATCCAAAAACAATTTTAAGTCTCGTTCAAAAGTTTGTTGTTGTTAAATTCTCCAGCATTTTTTCATTATGTCTGAAGAGCGTAGAATAAGAGTTTCATTATATTGGGGGGTGAGGTTGTGATGGAGAATAACTCTGTGAGGTACAGTTTACCTGCACAGTGTCATGATAAATTGCCACTTACAATGGAGTACGATAAATTGATATCGTTTTTATGCAAAAAAATGAGTGTGAGGAAACGTTCAGTGATACTTAAAGTCACCGGAAGATATCTGTATTCCGTCACTCCGCAAGGGATTGTTTTTTTCTCGGAGTTTAACATCGACGATGATGACACTTTGAGGGATTTTCTAAGTACTCCGGATGAATGTCGGGAATTTCTTGTAACCACAATGTTGGAGATGTACGTCAAGGTCGAAGACGTTCCCAACAATGAGGTTGCGTGTAGTAGGGATAACCCCCAGTCATCGGGTGGTTATTCTGGAGCAATTTTTTCTGGACAGGTTCCGGATGAAAGAGTTTTCCTTGATTTAAACTTATCACCACCGGCGAATGAGCAGCGAGAATATAATTTCTCTTATGCTTTCCATAATTCACAAGACAAGTGGTAAACTTCAATTTTCCTTTGTGTTATGATGTACATTTTTGTTCTATTGAATTTGAATTAACGGTCATATATTTAACAGGGGGTACCGGCCGGATATGAATTTTATAAGTGGTCCATCCGGGAGTCATCACCTAAATGAAAATGTCCATCATGGAATTTCATCACATTA